>CAJQZN010042815.1:0-17353 GCA_907164685.1 Colias eurytheme
AATAGATTTATAAAGATTGAATTAAACTTTGTACTTTGTTTATTAATCTATATTTATAATAAATCTGTAGAGAGGCCAATTCTGTACATTAAATATATTAAAAAAAAAACTATGAAGGGGTGATAAGGGATCGCTACTGATGCCAAAAATGCAATCAGTAAAATTTTTGTCTGTCTGTCTGTCTGTCTGTATATTCGTTATAGGAACAAAAACTACACGACGGATTTTAACCAAATTTGGCACAATTATTCTTCATACTCCTGGGCAGGTTATAGTAAAAGAATCATGTAAATCGGTGTAGAAACACCAAAGTTATACATGAAATACGCTATAAGTCATCGCGCGTGAATACAGAATCATGCCATAAGGATTATTTTTGTGTATCAGTTGCCGCGTTCGACGCGCTTCGCGGCGGGAGCTATATAAAGGCGGCGGGTCTGCACTCTGCACCCGTTTCGCGTTGTCATGGCATCACGTGTGAACGGCTGAACCGATTTCGATAATTCTTTTCTATTATATTCCTTGAAGTACGAGGATGGTTTTTATGTAGAGAAAACGTAAATATGTACCACGGGCGAAGCCGGGGCGGACCGCTAGTAGGAAATATAAATAGTGAAAATAAATTTAAGAATGAAGCATAACACGTGGTAAATCATGGGTAAATCAGAGTACGCGATAAAGATCTACGGCAAATAGATTGCAAATTCAATTCTTTTCACCATTCAAAATATTTTTATACTCAGATAATGCAAATTATTTATATAGTTAATCTTAAAATATTTATAATCATATTACTTACTTAATGATCTAAGTATTACAGTATAACATTTTAATTACTAATGTGTAGGAACTAGGAAAAAGACAAAATTCTAACTATCAAGTTTAATTGTCAACTAAATTTTAACTTGTAACTTGCTTCTAAATTGTGTGATTACACGTAATTAATCATTTAAAATTTAATTACTTAAAATTTATTACTTATCAACTTAATACGTGTAAACCAGCCATTATCTACGTGTTTTATTAAAATAAAATTCCAAGTGTGCGTGAAAGTACATTTCGCCAGCTTTTGATTTTTAGTTTCTTTTCTTTTCAGAGCAGCAGCTGGCATTATAAAGTACGTAACAAGACTTTATGATCTTAAATGGGAATTGCGAAATAGTGAAATTCTAGCGGAAGAACGCGGAGCTATAATTGTCTCGAATCATCAGTCATCTCTTGACGTATTAGGTATCTACAAGTTATCTTAATCCAACGCATTATAATAAGTCCGTATTAATCGTGTGTTAATCTGAGTTAGCGGTTGTTTTATCAGTTATAAATTACTTTTCTAGGACTCTTCAACATATGGAATGTGGTAGATAAGCTAACAGTTATCGCTAAGAAAGAAGTATTTTACGTGTGGCCGTTTGGACTAGCGGCTTACCTTGCCGGTGTCGTATTCATAGATAGAAGAGACACGAAGGGAGCTTATAAGCAACTGGGAGAAACCGCGGAACTTATGAAGAAAAAGGCAAATATAAAAACCTTACTTATACAAACATATCTTGAAAAACAACAAGTCTTTCAATAAACATTTTATTATAATTAAATGTTATATTAGATGTAATTCAACTTTACGTCATAATCAAGTATATTTTCGATGTAAATTCAATACAAACCAATTTGTCTGAACAAATCAAAATCCTCCATTATTGTAATAAGTCGTACCTACGTATCAAATTTCAATATTAGACTTTTTATTGCCGTACCCTCATAATTACCTACCCATGAGGAAAATGTTTCAATGCTTCCTTTTATTAAATAATCGGCAAACAAATAGGTAATTAAATTGAAGGCATATTGTTTCAGACGAAGATTTGGTTGTTTCCAGAGGGCACTCGAAATAAAGACTTCACAAAATTATTGCCCTTTAAAAAGGGTGCATTTTCTATGGCAATAACTGCACAACAGCCGGTTATTCCAGTTGTTTTTTCACCGTATTATTTCATAAATAGAAAAAAATATTTGTTCAGCAAAGGTAGATATAACTCATTAATTTCATTTATTGGATAATAATAACAGGTATTATAATTTATAACTAAAGAATGTAGACCTTGTTATTGTTAGAAAAATAATTGAACCCAAAAAAACACATACTTACGTAGATTTTTATTACAATAACGATTATTGATGTTATCTTTAAACAATTATGAGTAAAACATTTACTAGTAAACCCACTATACCCTCAGTGAAATAGTTACCGTTTTCTTAACCTTAATCTTTAACAAAGTAGGAATTCAATTTAATTACACATTTCCAATTTCAGGTCACGTTGTGATCCAATGCCTTGATCCCATATCCACGGAAGGAATGACGATGGATGACGTGTCCAGACTGACAGAAAAGGTCCATGATGTAATGGAAAAAGCTTATAAAGATCTCTCTAAAGAAGTTTTTAGCTCTCTACCATCCGACTACCCTCACACTTTAGAAGGATAATTTTTTTACGCCGAACCACATTTTTTTGTGTTGGAAACCAAATACACTTAGTATTAAGAAGGGGGAAAATAAAAAATTTATCCCAAAACTTAGAATTACTATAAGTAAGAAATATTAAGTAAAGAATAAGTTTTGTTAGCTCTGTTTTTTTTTTCGGTGGTATAAAATAGTGATTACCAAGACACTAGTAATGGAAACACGTCTACATCAGAAGATTTGGTAGTATAGTTTAATAGGTACCAATAGATTTTAAAAATACCTGCTTGAAACTATGATAATAATTATTAAGCTGCGGTTAATATCATAGAAGTTTAATGGTGTTAATATTTTATATTGTATACTATGATGTATTTAAGTTAAAAAGAGATATATAAGAAAAAGGGATGATGCAGAGCGTCGTTATAAAGTTACGTTACGTACATATTTATGATTATACGTTACTGATATTAAAATATGAAGTAATCGATGTAAAAATATAATACATTGTTCAATAATGATATTAAATAAATACAATAGAAAGAATTTAGCAAATATGAAGGTCCTAATAATAATGGATAGAATGCCAGACAATATTCACATGCGGGCTAATTAACTTTCTCGATGATAATTACGAATCTGGCTCGGGGCAGGATTGAGTCCGTGTAATTAATTAATGTGTAGATATGACAAACTCTAATTGTTAGAATAAAAACGTTCACAAAAGCAATAAAAATATATTTTTACTATATAGATTTCCACCCACACTGTTTGGCACGACACTCGTCCTTCCAGAAAATTCTAATACCGTCCCTCCATTTCTCCCCTTCAAGTTTGATTTTTGTAACAAAATCCAGTTCTGTTATTTTTGTCACTAAAACAGTTTCAAAGACTACTTACTAATGATTGCTTAAAAAAATTGAAATTCACTAAAAGTAGATATATATATAGGTATTATTATACCTACATACCTACAGTGCACTGAACAGAACGTATTTCAACTCGTGGAAGGTTAGAGATTTAGATAGAAACTAGCTTCCGCCCACGACTTTGTACGTGCATCCCCGTTTTTCCCCGTTCCCGCAAGAATTTCGGGATATCCTTTCTTAGCTGATGCCTACGTCCTAACATCTACCTGCATGCCAAATTTCAGCCCGATACGTCCAGTGGTTTGGGCTGTGCGTTGATAGATCACTATACCTCTGAGTCATCTTCTTTCGTCATCACCTTTGAGTTTTATATATATACAGGGTGTCCCACTATTGGTATACTAAGCGCGAAGGAACTTGTAGTTTTGCATACACTGATCACGTAAAAAATATTTAAAAAAAAAATTACGTCCAAAATTTTTTGCTAAATTTTTCCTGAAAAACCATGTTTTCTTCTCTAGCTTCGCGCAGCCGGCATATACCGCTTCTCTAATATGAGCATTTTATCTATGAAAACATAATCTGAAACGAAAGCTCACGTGCTGGTGGCAAAGTTGGGCGGCTCGCTTGTTATGGGTGTACACATAGAGTTTTAAGAATTCATCTATTTGAAAAAAAAATGCGTCTGGAATTTTTTAATTATTTTTTACGTACTCAGCGTATGCAAAACTATAACCTCCTTTGAGCTTAGTATACCAACAGTGGGACACCCTGTATATAGATTAGGATATGGGATATTTAAAGAACGAATTTGTTACAAAGAGCCTGAATTTACTACATGTTATGCTTAATTTATTTATTTATTTATTTATTTAAAAACACACTAACATTACAGTTTCCCAATATGATAGTGGTTAAGAATCATTCATTATACATATTAATTAACAGTTAAAACTACGAAAATTGTTAGGAACTGTATATCTGTGAGCTTTATCTTTCTTATATTAAAATACAGTCGCGTTTTCCAAAATTACTAGTTTCATATTCATTTGGGAGGTTAAAAACGTTGAGAGGCATGCAATAATTCACTATAAAGTGAAATCTGACTAACAGATGAGAAAACTTCAGTCTTGCGTGAATTTTTGAGACAAATTAAGCTTAAGTTTTTGGTACCAAATCGGTAATGACTTTATGAAACCTTAAGAGACAACTAATTTTCATTTAATCATAAGTAAATTGAATGAAGTGTTACTATAAGTCCAATAAGGAAACTCAAAGGGAACTTTTAGCATCAATCCGAAACAACTCTTTATATGGTTATTGAAATAAATATCATCACACCATTACAATAGTAACAACATAATAAACAAGCCTGACAGTCTCTTTAAATTCATAGACTACCGCTTTGACCAAAATATCTTACAAATATTCTAATATCTGCATCACAGCTTGGGTGCCCATGGGTGAACCCTTATAAAATAACAAGAATATTTGTATTCCCACTGAATATTTGATCGACACGTACTTTGCAAGTTGGTAACATTTTACAATTACATATGACTCACGTTTCGGAATAGTAAGTAGTTCAGTTAAACGATGCAGATTCCCTGTAACTTTATATTTATACATTTTTATTCATTGAAACGCTCTCCAAATAAACTCAGGTGGCTCCAATAAGGATTTGTTTGTTCATCGCTATTTCGGAAGAGATGTCACATGTTTTCACTAACGTCCCCTCAGTTGAGACATGTTTACCGAAAGTTTCAGAGGAATCAATCATTCTCAGAATATAAAATGTTATTTTGTTAGAGCGATACTATTTTATACAAACAAACACATTTGCGGTATTAATGCAAACAAAAAGGTTGTACCTTCCAAGAATTTACTATGGCTATTTGTTTATGTTCATACTGAGATTCATACATTATTTTTTTATATAAATGCGGACAAAGGCGAACGACAGCCTGCTAATGGCCAGTAAAACGTATACTTACATAAGCAGAACAGATGAGCATCGGCTTCTTTAACATGTCAATTAAGAATTAAATTGTAGAACTATATAGTGTTCGAATTTATAAGGCTAATAACTTCCTAAGGATTGATTTCACAATAGCTATAGGTAATGTGCTCTATAGTAAAGATCTATATCATCCATTATTCTCCAATCTGACAAGAATTTTGATAGGTACTGTATGTTTATTTGGGTCAGCTTATAACAGATTATATTATGTGAACATTCCTTCCCGAATTCAGACGCGGCCTGCTTCGTAACTTGAGTTGTGAACGAGTTTTTATATTCAAAATTTCCCGTTTTCGTCGACTCAGTGTACTTAATCAAATTTTAATGATTAAATTTAATCTTCTTTCAGCTTTAACTTTCATTAGGTAACTTTTAACATTGTCTTTGTTTTAAACGAGCGGTCCGCCCCGGCTTCGCCCGTAGTACATATTTCGCAATAAAAGGTGCCTATGTTCTTTCTCAGGGTCTAAAGATTATCTGTGCCAAATTTCATCAAAATCGGTCCAGTAGTTTATGCGTGAAAACCATACATACATACAAACCTTTCCTCTTTATAATATTAGTAGGTATAGATATTCAGTGTGATTTGAAAAGTTGTAGGATACCTATTATATATATCACTTATTATTTTGGTCTTACAAGGCTAATGTTAGTTAGCACTAATAATAAATAAATTAGTTGTTGCTGTAAACTGTTTACCGATAAACCTTACAAATATCATATACCTAACATAAAAAAAACATTCTGTCAGGTAAAACAACAAATGCCTCTCAAACGCTTAACGGTAAAATAAAATGCTTCTCAAACGAATAGGTCTATGTAGAGCGAGCATCCTCGCGAATCATAGAAAATGGCGACTCACGCATTTTCTTCTGCGGAGGCACGTTTAGGTACATACACCGAGCTGCTTTCCGCGGAAAATGCTTCGCGAGAAACGAGCAGCATAAAATTATCGTTGCAAATCGAAAACATAATTTAGTTTTATTTCTATAGGTATGAAAAACTTGTATACGATTCAAAAATATTTTTCTCACGTCGTCAGATTCAATAAGACGTTGTGCCATCATCCTATAAGCACATTACGAGACATTGTGTACTGAATAATCCATATATGAATACGCGATAGATATATCCCTTTTATCTCCAAGTTATTCTTATATCAAGGTTTAAGAAAAACTCACAACGACTCATATTTATTCATGAAAAGAGCATGTCTGTTATTGGCGGTACTTGATGCGTGAAGGCAATTTTCATAAAGACTCTAGAGACATTTGCCACCTGCGGGCAAAAACGACCACTCACTTACTTTGCTCTTCCCTTAATAAAGCTACGGAGAATTCTCTAAAATGCTAAGCTATATTTCCTGTCGTAATTTTGTAGAAACTTATTGCCGTTATTTGCCTAATTATTTACGCACAATGATTTCTGATTAAGGATAAATAATACGCCAGGAGATAAAAATATCATCTCCGTCATCCGTATCAAATCCAAAAATAAGCTTACAATCCTATATCCTGTTACATCTTATGTTATCATGTTTAGGTATTCGGATTAGCGATTCTTGGGCGAAAATAATTGACCCGATACCATCTTCTTTCTTCTAAATATAAATAGACATGTTATGGAATATTTTAAGCATAATTTTAGTTACATACATATTTCATATTTTGGCTGAAACATAAGTGTGTTATTGTGTGATAAAGAAACGCCTTTTCTTTACTATAACATTCATACAAATTATTTGTTTCAACACTTTAAATTACTTGACAAAGATACGAATTATCTATAATTACGACCAGTGAAAGCATAAAACTGCAACATTACTCTAAATCTTTAAAGGCAAAGGCTATTCAATTTTGTGAAATACACAACAGCTATAAAAAATCCTTACAGATAACCATTGAAAGCTACTTAGCAGAAGATAGATACAGTCGATGAAGACTAACTTTTACGGCCGTTTTAACGATAATATACAAGCAGTAAACAGAGCGGGCCCCATCTGCCTTGATAAACTGCCAAGATGCTTTGAAATTAATCACATGAGGCTAGTAGGTATATCAATAATTTATGACGTACCTTATAGTTCACATAAATTATAACGGAATGTGATATTTTACAGTCATCTTGTTAAGAATATACATATACTATGCCTATGAAACCAATAACCAAACCAAATATTTGTGTAACAAGAAGAAGCAATCATTATTTCATTTTTATTTATTTCCAATGTATTGGTCGACATTCGGTACAGGCTAGAAATGAAAGAAAAACAGAATCAACAATTCGGGGCAATGCCGCCGGCCGAGGTAAGCCGCTAAATAAACTGTGGGTAACACCGCACGAGAATGAGTTTGACGGCGCTTTTATCTGCCTCGACCAGACGCCCTAAACAAATTTCGACAAATTGAAAAAAGCGACGCAACTAATTAGTTGACTAAGCAATATCAAATAATAATGCACTAAGAAAAAGTATAAAAAGTCCCTGATATGAATTTTAAATATTAATACTCTCATTTCGCTTACACAGACTACTGTACTGTAAACACCGTAAAGCATAAAAAATTGGATATTCACTATTCTGAACCCAAAACCTAGGTTTATGTCTGTTTGTCTATTTATTCGGGAAATACCATAAAATCCAAGCGATTTTGAAATTTCAATAGCTTTGAGCCAACATAGGCATTGATTATTTAATACTAGATTTCCGCCCGCGGCTTCGCCCGCGTTTTCAAAGGAAAACCCGCATAGTTCCCGTTCCCGTGGGATTTCTGGGATAAAACCTATCCTATGTGTTAATCCAAGTTACCCTCTATATGTGTGCTAAATTTCATTGTAATCGGTTCAGTAGTTTTTACGTGAAAGAGTAACAAACATCCATACATCCATACATCCATACATCCATACCTCCATACTTACAAACTTTCGCCTTTATAATAGTATTAAGATATTAAGATTAAGATTAAGGTGATCACTATGGTCAAAACCGAAAAACACCTTATACATATTGAATTTTGTTGAGGAAACTGTTGGTACGATTGTCTTAAAAAAAATATATGTGATACTCAAGGATATAATTAACAAAGTGTATTGTTTACTTTTCAGTTTAGAACGGCCTAAACATAAAAAAAATACATACAAATCAACCCCTTTTTGAACATAAAACGCATTTTGTTAGGAAAACGGCTACATATTTATACATGAAATTTATACCAAAAAATATGTTATGATATTTGTAACAATTTGTATTGATTGTTTTTTCAATTTTCATTATTATCGTTAAATTATCAAGAAAAAACTCGAATTTATAATAAAGCCCACATAAAACCTCACCTCTATTGCATATTTTCGACGAAATTTGACGGTGTCAGTTCGACTCGGACGGGGGACTGTACGTGCGGTTTTTTTTGCAAAATAACGCTAAAATTCACCGAATTGAATGTTTTGTTAAATTAAACCAGATTGTAATAGGTATTTACATGAGCAGTTCATGAAATGAGAGTTAAAAATAGGTATGTAAAGATATAAAAATCTGTTTGTAAATTAGTTTTGTTTTTGAAAGGCGTCATTGAATAATATCCAGTGTTGATAATTTTTGACAGTAAAATATTATCAGAAAACACATACCTATAAAACAGTAACCAGACTTTCCCTGTGCCCTGAATATTTTTTAAAAAAGATTAATTGATGTTCTATCGTATATTTTAAGGGTCCAAAACAATCCAAAGCCGGGAGATACTGACACAAAATTTTGGGTCATTTGTAACAGGATGCCGCGGCTGGTTCTACAGTGGTCTTAGTACGCAATGACAAAAAGAAAAATCATGGTCAGAACAGTGGTACCGGCAGACTAGTCGCGTGGGCGTTAGTCGAACTTGTCGGATAATTAATAACGGAAGGCAAACGATTTGTAACACAAAAATTTTAGGATTTACCGATAGCCCATAAAAAAGAAGTAGGCGGTAGTTTCATGCCATACTTTTCCGGTGTAATTTACAGCCCACAATACCGACGTGAATGCGTTGATTTAAAAAAAAAATTCAACCATTTGTACCAGGCTAATTTTTGCACAGGTAATCATCGTCCAGTAGCCATGTACGAAAATCGCCATGCCATACTTTTCAGACAGTTCCAAATGGTCGCCATACCGCCGAAAATCAGCAATTTTGTTTATATTGTATAAAATCATTTAATTTTATATTATTGTATAAAGTCGTAGGAAAGTCAAAAGTGACATAAACGTATAGCAACATTTTTAGCCGACGCCATTATAGGACGAAATTCTCAATTCAACTGAATTTTTTGTTGGTTCCGTTACCTCCGCACTTTTAACTGGGTGAACCGATGATTTCTTCTACACTAATATTATAAAGAGGAAAACTTTGTTTGTTTGTTTGTTTGATTGTAATGAATAGGCTCATAAACTACTGGACCGATTTTAAAAATTCTTTCACCATTCAAAAGCTACATTATCCACGAGTAATATAGGATAGGTTTTATCCCGGAAATTCCACGGGAACGGGAACTATGCGAGTTTTTCTTTGAAACCGCGGGCGGAGCCGCCGGCGGAAAGCTAGTGATTCATAAAAATATAAATTATCTTATATATAAAAATGAATCGCAAAATGTGTTGGTAAGCGCATAACTCGAGAACGGCTGAACCGATTTCGATAATTCTTTTTTTATTATATTCCTTGAAGTACGAGGATGGTTATTATGTAGAGAAAACGTAAACATGTACCACGGGCGAAGCCGGGGCGGACCGCTAGTATAACAATAATTCCTTTGCAGTGACTCTCCGAGGAATAAAGAAATAGATTCGTGTTACAAATTTTAAAATCATACATAGAACATTTCCATCGACAAGGTTTCTGGTATTTTTAATCTACCGCCTGACAACTTAACCTCCCCTCCAGTTGGTTAGTTGACAGTCGATCGCTTACATTTTTTGAAGAGACGATCAGCGAGCCAATTGATCTTAAACAGCCGACCAGTGCGGTCTATAAGTGCCATAGCCGTGCCTTGTGATTTATGTAAGACTAGCTTTCCGCCTGCGGCTTCGCCCGCGTTTTCAAAAAAAAACCCGCATAGTTCCCGTTCCCGTGGGATTTCCGGGATAAAACCTAGCCTATGTCACTCAGAAATGATGTAGCTTTCCAACAGTGAAAGAATTTTTCAAATCTGCCAAGTAGTTTCGGAGCCTATTCAATTCATACAAACAAACAAACAAACAAAAAATCAAACCTTTCCTCTTTATAATATTTGTATAGACTAGCTTTCCGCCCCCGGCTTCGCCCGCGCAGTCAAAGAAAAGCCCTCATAGTTCCCGTGGGATTTCCGGGATAAAACCTATCCAAAGTCCCGGGGTAAAAAGTGGCCTATGTCCTTTCGGGTACCAAAATATCTGGTCGGGTATCAAAATATCTCCAAACCAAATTTCATGCAAATTGGTTCAGTAGCTTAGGCGTGATTGAGTAACAGACAGACAGACAGAGTTCGCATTTATAATATTAGTATGGATTTAAGAAAACTATCAAGTGAATGTACCAAGTGAAGGAATAATAAAATATGAATTGTCACGAAGGCGTTTTTATTCTACAACCCAACATTCAAATTAGGATTTAAAAAATTAACCCCGAACTAACTACAAAATACATAACAAGTCGAAAAAAACGTGATTTCTTGTCCGTTCCCCTATTTTTTTTCGGTGTGTGTAGGTTGCATGCATAATATATTCCTACTAGGTATGAAGAGATATACCCTCCTTAAGTCGAAATCCTCACTGCTGAGGGTCGTGATCATTTTGGAGTTGTGATTTCCTAGTTATTTTACGCCATTTGTCTCGATCTTCTGCGATGTGGATTGCTTCAGGTACGCTAGTTTCTACGGTCGTTTTAATTTGATCTGACCAGCGCATTGGGCTACGGCCTCGGGGCCTTTTTCCTTCTACCCTGCCAGTTAGAAGGACTTTCTCCAGGTTGTCTCCCCTCTTTCTTGCAATATGACCGAAGAATTCCAATATTCGTCGCAAGCATGTGGAGGACAGTCTTTTGGTAATACCAAGCTCCTCGAGAATTGATTTATTCGTTCTACGTGCCGTCCATGGGATGCGAAGCATGCGTCGCCAACACCACATTTCAAAAGCATTTATCCGAGAGTAGTCTGCCTTACGCAATGTCCAGGTTTCGGAGCCATATAGAAAGATGGAGAAAATTAAAGAATTGACAAGTTTCCGTTTAGTTACTAGAGAAATATTTCTATCTGCCCACACTCTGTGCAGTTGAGACATTGCGTTTTTGGCGATTCCTATTCTTCTTCGGATATCGGGTTCGCATGAGCCATTGTTGGTAATAATGGAGCCTAAGTAGACAAAGCTATCGACGGTATCCAAGTTGGTCGTGTTTGTCGCATCCATCTTGTTTGTGCGATCGACAACCATTAGTTTGGTCTTTGCTTTGTTAATAGTTAGCCCCAATTCATTGCTGATGCTTTCCAATTTGTCAAGGAATGAAGCCATTTCGACTTTATCATTTGCTATAAGCGTGGTGTCATCAGCATAACGCAGATTGGTGATTTTGGTGCCGCCGATATTAACTCCACCATCCCAATCTTCACAAACTCTTCTCATGATGTATTCACCATAAATGTTAAATAAAATGGGTGAAAGAATGCATCCCTGCCTCACTCCTTTTTCAAATTTGAATGGCTTGGACAAAGTATGGTCAACTCTTACAACTCCCTGGCTATTGTAATATAGTGATTGAAGCAGGAAGATTAAGTGCTGGGGTACTCCGAGTTCAGCAAGTACCTTCCAGAGACAGCTCCAGTCGACACAATCGAAAGCTTTGCTATAGTCGATAAAGCACAAAACTAGTGGGATATCGAATTCATAAGCTTTTTCGACTAACTGTCTTACGTTTAGGATTTGTTCGCGTGTGCCTTTGCCCTTCACGAAACCTGCCTGTTCTTGAGGAATTTGCCAATCGAGATAATATCGAATTCGATTATTTATAATATGTAGTAATATTTTGCTACTATGTGAAACGAGGGCCAAGGTACGGTAGTTTCCGCAGTTTCTGGTGGAGCCTTTTTTGTGGAGAGGTAAAATAATCGATTTACACCAATCAGTTGGCCAATCACCATGTTGCCATATGTGATTACAGATGGAATGAATATAGTCTATACCTTTGTCCCCGAGGGATTTAAGAATTTCGGCGGTAATATGGTCAGAACCAGGTGCTTTTTTAATCTTAAGTGCCGCGATAGCTGCAGTAACTTCCGATCGTAATATTGTGGGTTCCAAGTCAAATTCATTCCAAGAGGTGGATGCGTTATTTAAGTTGTTCGTGCAGCAGTATAAAGCCGAGCAGTATTCACGCCAACGTTCAGCAACATCATCTACATCATTAATAGGATTTCCGTCTTTATCGTTGATAATCCATGATTTAGGTTTAAAGTTCTTAGAGAGTAGGTGTACTTTTTTGAAAAGGTCGGATGTCTGATACTTCAAGGCATGAGATTCAATGTCGGTGCATATACTTTCAATAAAGATGTTTTTGTCCTTCCGGCATTCCTTCTTTATCAGCTTACCTAGTCTGGAGTATTCAAAGCGTGTGTTATCATCCAGCAGGCCTTCCGCCTTAAGCTCTTTTCGCCTCAGTATTAGTTCCCAAGTAGAATCTGTTACCCATGTCTTTATCTTCTTTGGAGTATTTACGCAATTTCTGTTCTGGATAATAGTATCAAGGCCGTCTAAAATTGCAGTTTTAAAATGTTCCCAACGTTCATTAGCTCTTAATTCAACAGGTAGACCTGCGGTTGTATTTTCGACAGCTCGACTGAATTGTAGTTTCTCACTAGGATCAAGGTCTCGAGATTTGGATGGTTGAAATTTCCTGGCTGCCTTCAGGCGAAGATTAAATCTGGCAACAAGTAGATTATGATCAGTGCCACAATCAGCACCAGGAAATGTCTTTACATTTCTCACAGATGATCGCCAACGTGAGTTCACAATAATGTAGTCGATCTGGTTTCGATACCGAGCACCAGGAGATGTCCATGTATAAAGACGGCGAGGGTGGTGTTGAAAACAAGTATTGGTGATACATAGGTTTCTTTCTACGCAAAATTCTATGAGCCGTTGACCACGTTCATTCCTTGTTCCTAAGCCATATAATCCTACAGCAGATCTGATATGATCGTCATTTTTAGTATCTCCCACCTTGGCATTCCAGTCACCTAAGATGATCGTTATTTCGCGATTCGGAATTGCACAGAGGGAAGAGTTGAGTAAGTTATAAAAGTCGTCAATGTCCTCTTCCTTGGCTTTTTCTGTGGGGGCATATATTTGTAAGATATTAAGGATGTGAGGTTTAGCATTGATCTTCAGAGAGATGATTCTGTCAGAGATAGGATTATAGCCCATTACGTATTTTGTCATATGTGAGGGAAGAAGAAAGCCCACGCCATTTGCGCTTTTGTTTTCGGAGCCAGAGAAGTACAAGGTGTTACCAGAAGCGGTTTTAAAATGTCCTTGGCCCCGCATATGTGTTTCGCTAAGACCGAGTATGGAGATGTGATGATCGGATGCTTCTCTATCCACGATTGTCAGTTTTCCAGCCTGAAGTAAACCACGAACGTTCCAAGTTGCGAAGCGGTGTTCTTTACGTAGAGGTATCCTTTCTCCGGAGTTGCTTTTACAGTTAACATTAGTTCTTCTATCGGATTCTTCACAAAACTCAATAGAAGCTTCGGTAGCATATTTCACATCACTCAGCCCGGTTACTGAGTGACGCCGATGGTCAGTCGGATCGCATGACATTGGCACATCTGTAGTTACACTTATTTCCATAATGATTCTCATAGGATTTACTCATGGTGGGTTCCCACGTCCTTCCATGGCAGGATTTTAGAGGGGTATTTAGTCCCTCAGGGTTACTGCAGCCCATCTTTGAGTCAGGTTAATTAACCGCCGCCTGACGCTCGGCGTTGTTGATTTTACAGCTGGGTGGGTGGAGTCCAGCTAACCCTCCTCTTTTCTCATCCGGGCTTGGGACCGGCAACGGCAGAGTTAAAAAAGAGATATACAGAGAACGCTAAATACATTTGCCTGGTCACCATTACCATTCGATACACCATGACATGGTAGAGGCCGTTCTATAGAATTACGTCAAATAATATACTCCATCTTTTATATCTCTGTAGGTGAGATGTTCTCCACCCTAGCCATCATCAGGTCTCCAGAATATAGTAGAGTCCGTGTTGAATAAAATTAATTTCTAAATCGGTGTTTTCTTAACTGTTCCCCACTCTAGAACTTATAATTACTTGCTTAGTCATCTTAAGGTCTCCAGAATGGGTCATGTAGTAGAGACTTTGCTTATAACGGTTAATGTTGAAAGATGAGTCTTCCTACATTACATTTTCAACATACATAGTACACAATATTTACTATTCATAAATGTAATATGTTACTGCCTCTCAGAGAAAACATAAATTAGGTAGAAACCACTAACACATTACGATACAATACGATACAGTATACAAATCCATAATCTTTGGTCACTTTTACTTCAACAACGATGTATATTTATAGAGGGCGGT
Source organism: Colias eurytheme (assembly GCA_907164685.1). Taxonomy (NCBI): domain Eukaryota; kingdom Metazoa; phylum Arthropoda; class Insecta; order Lepidoptera; family Pieridae; genus Colias; species Colias eurytheme. Next base: position 14,947 of record CAJQZN010042815.1, read on the forward strand.
TAAAAAAACAAATTCAAATGTAGTGACAGAATCATGAAGGTCGTTGAACCATGTAATTGCCTTAAGATATGTACATAGTTTAGAATTGATGCTTTGAAGTATATTAAGTTAAGGGTAGGTACTTGATATGTGGCAGATATAATATTTGTATGTGACAGGTTAAGGAAGTATTAAAAGGTTATAAAAAGCACATCCTAACATATTTTATTCCGCGTTTAAATAAATACAAAAGCTTAATTACTGTCGTATAAAAAGTAATAAAACTAGTTTAAGTCCTTTTACTAAGCTTTTACGTTCCGGGAATAATAAATGGTTCTTGCAGAATACGAACGAATTATTAGCAAAAGATTACTAGATATTATAAGTTATATTTTATACAGTTCGCATGAGACCCAAATGCGAACGAGCTGGCGCATCACCTATAACAAATGATAGTTGTTTGACAACACTTATTACGATGATATAGGTACTGTTACCACCAGACACCAGTGTATGCTAAATACGACCACAGGGACCAATCGATCGTTTGCAAGACTGCAGGAAATGTCCCCAGTGCGACTTTTCTAATGATGATGAATCATGTTTTGACGGCCACATATCAGAGTAATAAAATTGTCTTGATAAAATATAAGATATTGAAATATCCTTTTATGTTATCTTTATGTGCTACGTTCATTGTAATAAATGAATCACGGACAACGAAATAAATTAATATCCTGAAACTGCACGAAAATAACAGTGAAAATGTGATATATGTACGTAATGTGTATATGTATGTAATGTGTATGTGTGTGTAGTATATGTACTTGTATTTTTCTTGACGTAGTACTTATATGAATAATATTTTCAGATTCTTTTGTATTATATGTTTGTTTTACACTGGTAAAGAACTATAAATTAACCTTTAGGTTTAAAGACTACAGAATAAAAGGTCAAGGAATAATCACAATGAAACCCTACGACCTATATGGATTGTTGGGTCTAAATCCTGCTGAATATTTACGCTTCCACCGATTCCATGCGACTACCGAATGTAGGTATGTTATTAAATTTTCATATTCACTTTCAGTCGTTTGCAGTTGTTCGTCGTGGAATTGTAACATCCTTTTATTTCATACAATTTCAAAGCAGAGCATGAATGATGTTACTGCGCTATTGTGTAGATTTTCATTTACTACTTTTTCATATTTAAAACCATTCATGCATTCTAACACTTTTGATGGCATCCAATTGATATATCTTTAATTATGATTTTCTTATATCGGGCTTTGAAATACCATTAGTGAAAAGTTAATCAAACACAGTTATAAAATAATTAAGATCGAGCTTGTAAAATTATTCTTATTGAAGTGATGAACATCGCTCAGGACAAAATAAATGTATTTATGTAATTATAATTTCCATCTTACTCGAAGGAAATATTAAAGCATTAATTTGAAAATAATGGAACGACTCTAAATTTTAGTATGAAAAGAAAATCAATTCTAAAAAAATATTTATTTTGAATTATCGCACCTTAGATATCTCACCATACATGTAAATTTTCTTGGTTTAACGGTCAATAAATAGTACACACGGCCAGATCCCGTCTCACTTATTTAATGTCGTCTCGGAGCATGTAAAATATTTAAAGTAAAGCACCGAAAGCACGTTCGGCACTCAAATGCCATGAACGCCGCTTTTTACTGCAAGATACGTTTGCAACACGTGTTGACGTAAGCACGAATGTTTTGATACACATTTGAAATATATGACACGGAATAAAAGAAGGAATACTTCTACCCTGTAAGTACGTAAAGTAGAGTAAGTAGTAAGTACCTGTATCACGTAGTGCATTAATATGTCATCTTAAATGTGTCCCGTTGGTTTCCACATACAGGCTTTTTTCAGGTCATCTTAGTTTTAAAATATCGTCTTTATATTATGTTCAGCCAAAACTATTATTTGTTTTAAATATCGAACTCATTCCTGGCGATCCTTTCGTGTTCGTATTTCATAATAACTTTTAAACATCCTAAGTATACAACGAATGACCAAAAATTACAGAAAATGTAATATTTTTAAATTAACTTGGCAATATATTTTTACAAAAAATGAACCATGGAAAAAACCATTCTAAAAATGATGAATGATTGAACTTTGATTACAACGTAGTTAATATTGGATCGCCCCCAGGACACAAGCGTTGAGACTTTGTCAACAATCAATTCCTCAGTATAATTGAAGCATGAAAAAATGAAGAAAATGAAATTACAGCGAATACGAATTCCACAAGGAGACAAGTGTAAATATCACGAGGTATATTCGTTGAATATGAAATAGCAATCACTGTACCTCAATTGTTATAAAAGCTTAACATGTTAGAGCGGGGGCACACGATGCGTTGCGGCGGCGGTGCGGCGCCGGA
>CAJQZN010042816.1:0-31364 GCA_907164685.1 Colias eurytheme
AAAAATTATGAGGCGTGCACTTTTGGATTTTCCAAATTATTTTACATAATATAACTTATATTTCCACCCGCGGTTTCGCCCGCGTTTTCAAAGAAAAAACCCGCATAGTTGCCGTTTTCGAGGGATTTTCAGGATGAAACCTATATCCTATGTGTTAAAATTGTGTCCAAGTTACCCTCTATATGTGTGCTAAATTTAATTGTAATCGATTCAGAAGTATTTGCGTGAAAAAGTAACAAACATACACATACATCCTCACAAACTATAATATGTATTAGTAGGAGTAGGATAAAATATTATTTTAATATTATAATGAGGTTTAAAAACAAGAGACCCATATTATATCTAATAAAAATATCACCCGTAGCTGTGTAAGTATTTCCAAATTTTGAATCAGTTTCGATAACATTAATATATGAAATGCATTCTCCACTATAAAAAAAAGGACCACACGTAAAGTTTGAGTTTGTTCTTATAAATAATGGGAAAGGCCGTGTAAAATAAATACAAGTTTAAATGAACCTTTTCTTCAGTCGGTTGTAGATTCAGAATTTCTGATCAAAACTATATATAAATAAACTAAATATAATATCCTATATCGCAATAAACTGGTGGAAATGTTATATTATTTATTAATCCTACCAATATTATAAATATGAAAGTTTGTGAGGATGGATGTATGTAGGTATATGTGTATGTATGTTAAATAACCTGGAAATCCCAAGGGAACGGGATCTATGCGGGTTTTTCTTTGAAAATGCGTGTGAAGCCGCGGGCGGAAAGCTAGTATGTACTTACATATTATACTAGAGCCACCTAGAGCTATTCAAAACGCATATTGAAAAAAAAATAACTTGCCGTCTTTACCTAATTTATGAAATCATGTAAAACACAAAAATGAAACTGCAAATTAATTATGTAAGTACAGAAACTCATTATATTATTTGCGATAACAATATCCCAAACATGCCAAACTTTTCGCAATCATTTTCTTACTATTCAAAGCGCTAAACCTAAATTATGGGAAAACTTCTTTTGTGGATTACGTTTCAATGATAAACATAATATACCAAGCCAATTTAATTGTTTATTATTTCACATATTATAATAGTTAAATTGCTTGGATGTAGATTTTATTAAAATTTTGTTTACCATCAAACAGTTGAAAAAATAGAAAGTGTATGTGCTTACCCGTACATGTCTATACTAATATTATAAAGACTTTGTTTGTTTGAACGCGCTAATCTCAGGAACTACTGGACCGATTTGAAAAATTATTTCGGTGTTAGATAGCACATTCATTATTATTGAGGAAGGTGACAAAGCAAATATTTACCATGTTATTCCCAAAAAAAAAACTTAAAAATAAATAAATGTTTAGAAAATCGAAAGTATTAATTAGAAATATTTGCTTATGGAATAAACTAATAATTGAAACGGATGTAAAATGTAATATCTGTTGAGGCTTTATCTCAAAACAAATGTATAGATTCACTCAAAATTAATGCCAAGATATCCGCATTAATCAAAGGAAGCTTCAGGCGTGTATAACATAATAACAAACACGATTCACAAAACCTCACGTTTCTATATACTAAGTTAATATCCCAAAGAGAATGGAATTTGAAATAAATTTTCGTAAGCCGTTGTGATCTCTCGAATATTTCGGCGTAAACAATTTTGTAAAGGCCCATTAGCTGTAGTCATGTTTCAAATTCGTCTTGTTAAAACATTGTTTAGTAGAAAAGTGTCATTTTTAATGGGTTCTTTAATTCCCAAGGAAAATATAGTATATCTACTGTCTTGTTTATGTTCTAAATTATCCATACTAATATTATAAATGCGAAAGTAACTCTGTCTGTCTGTCTGTTACTCAATCACGCCTTAACTACTGAACCAATTTGCATGAAATTTGTAATAGAGATATTTTGATACCCTAGAAAGGACATAGGATAGGTTTTATCCCGGAAATCCCACGGGAACGGGAACTATGCGGGTTTTTCTTTGACTGCGCGGGTGATGCCGCGGGTGGAAAGCTAGAAAACGGTTTAAGGTGCTTTCTTTAGTAAAAATATCAGGCACTAAAAGCCTACTCTACTTCTTCGACCAGTAATTTTATTATAAAAATAGCACATTCTTACAAATACTATAAGCGCGAAAGTGACTCTGTTCATCTGTCAATTCTTCACATCTCTACTGAACCGATTTGGATGAAATTTGGTAAAAATATAATTTAAGATCTGAAAAGGACACAGGATAGTTTTGTCTCGTAAATCCCACGAAAAGGTGTTTTCTTTTACTACGCGGGCGAAGTCGTGCGCAAAAGAAAGTAAATTAAGAAGTATGTTCTGCATGTTAACTTATAACACATTTAACAGAAATTATTCGACAAATGAATTATTATACAATGCGAAATACTTCGAATACAACAAAAAAATGCACGGAACAAGGAATGTATACGACATTATTAAAATTCGAGCGCAGAATGGAATAAATATTTCTTTGAATTCTTACAAGCAGGTCGCTTATTTTATTAATTTTACTGATACGGCTTTAGGCCAAAATTTGAGGTGATATTTTAGGGAAAGGAATTTTCCACGCATTGTAACTGCTTGCGTCTTGAAAATAAAAAGAATATAAAATGTTACAAGACTAAAAGTGTTTCGTATTCTTTATTTATTTTCTAGAAACATGTTTTTAGTCTCATTTGAGGTCTTAAAATACTCGTACTATGCTACGGTTTATAAAAAAATTGTGATTATTTTATATTAAGTATACGTAGTATGAATATGTACTTACTTTGGTAGATAGGTATTTTACTTTTGGAATGACATTTACATGGATACTACACGTTAATATTAGGAGTTATATTATTTCCACTAGGTACTAATGTATTTTTTTGTGATTTTTTTTTAAGTTCTGGTTCGCATTTATTTTTGTTTAATACAATTTTATCAGCATTTCATGGCGCAGTGCGGATTGGTAGCTGTCTCATGTTTTTAAAATTTATTCTCATAAGATAAATCGGTTTTGTCATCCGTTACATTGTTATTTAACTGTCTTGAGCGTAAAGGTCTTTCGTAACTTTAGCGGTATATTTTTTATATTAATAAGAATAGACAATTTGCGGTTTGAAGAAATTCGTTTATTACTAAATGTTTTTTGAAGTGAAACTTCTTTATCGGGGTTGAAAAAAAATTTTGTGTAACATTTTTTCTTTACGCGTGACATTTTTCCGTTCTTATCCCTACCACGCGTGATTCGACGTATTTCTGTAAAATTGCATATAGTAAATTATTTTTTGAAAAATAGGTAAGGTCATAAGGAAGTTTCACTTCTTACGTGTGTACACTAGTACACGCACACATTTTTTTTATCATCGATAGGTGTATAGGATACTACTAAAAAATATTTTAATTTAACTAAAAATATGGATAGTGAGTAAACACAATCAAAAATATTTTAAACTTCTATTAGAATCATATTTTATTAAACACCAACCAAACAGATAAAAAATCGCTAAATATTTTTGAAAAATGAACTGATTTTTATCTTGAATTGTAAGGCAATCCCAGCGAACTAGCTAGGGTAAAGGTGCGTATAAATTAAGCGCGGCAGCCGCGCGAGCCTATGTTCGACCAGAGTTGACGTTCATTTGCTGCGCGAGCCAATATGTAGATTTAATTTAAGTTGAACGTAATTGCCGCGCGCGGCAGGCGATCCATCACGAACAGACCGCGGCGGTTAGTCAGACCAGTTCAGTGTTCACTCTTGAGTATGGACGGGCGGGGTCGGGCGGCTGCCGCTTTCATTGTGATTCACCATCTTATTTATAAAAAAAATAAAAGAAAAAGGCGTTGGTGGATGAAAAAATTATATCTAAATAGATCGCTATATGGCGTGAAACTTAATTGTGGTATTTATTGTAGTATTGGGAGGATTTGCTGTTCCACAAAAATTAATTAGCGCCATACAATATGTAGTAGTAAACGGCACTTTTGTTGTCCATTTTTACGTATACGCCGCGCGAGCCGAATCACCAAAACTACAAACCGTCCACACGGCGCGCGAGCGAACGCCTGAAGCTCCTTTGATGCGGTCTCAAAAACCGACAGCGAGCGGATCGCCCCGCGGCACGTTCGAGCGCGGCAATGTTCGCGTCGCCGCGCGCGGCGATCCCGTCTACATAGTGCGCGGCCGCCGCGCGCGCCTATGTTCGATGGTTTGCCGCGCTTAATTTATACGCGGCTTAAGGTTGCTCAAGTCGTACCACGGCGTTAGTCGTACCCCACCAATATCTCGTCTGATACCATCGAATTGGGCCATCTAGTGTTGTTAACGTGAACTATTTAGTCGAGCGAGCAAGCGTAAACAAGTGGTCAGGCGGTCGGCTTCGTGCAGCGAAAATAATTCAAAAAGTAAGTTTTTTATCACTTTTCATGTAAAACTAACGACTCATTCATAAGCTTTTTACGGCAGGAATGTTATCTTTATATTTTGTCTTTGTTTACAACGATTTTTAATGCTTATCTGTCAATCGTTTGGGCATACTCAAACAGGAGAAAATTTTTAGGTTGTGTTAGTAATTTTATTTTTCAACCTCAAAGATAAGTATGCTTAAGTCGTACCTGTTAAAAATTCTTTACTCGTACTTCTAATTAGGTCTAAGATTTTGTTATTCACTAAAATAATTACCAAATAATATGCTTAAGTTAATCTCAGACTGAATTATTTGTAATTTTAACTTACTTAAAATTGATCTCTTATTATTAAGAATTTTTCTATATAGTTTATTATATTTTCACTAAAGTGTATTTTCTAAGTACGACTTAGGCTGTATGTGGTACGAATTAGGCAACTAGGCGCCTTAATCGTACCGAAGGTATGTTTTTGAAAAACGTTAAAATATATATTTTAATATTAACATTGTAAGTTTCTGTGATTTTTTATTAATAGACAACTAAATAAAGATTCAGTAAATGTGGATTATTTTGTATTATTTCAATTGTCGTGAATATTATAGCATAATTTCCTTAGGGGGTACGACTTGAGCAACCTTACCCTACTACTAACAAAACTTCACGTATTTGTCCAAGCCCTTGTAAAATCCAATTCCAATACTCTTCAAACATTCTAATTCAACAATCACGCCTCGATGTAATTGAATAAAAATATTTGTCCAGGTATCGAATCCGCACTCATGCATTGTGTACAACCGGAACCCTCTCTTGCCCACTTCACAATCTTGTAAGGGACTATTTGCTTTATGTAGATTGGTTTTGGGCACAAATTTGCGGACACGTGTTGAGCTGTTTGAATTAACAGGGTTAGGTGTACCTGAAGGGGTAAGGATCGATGTGGAAAGATACATTTGTAAACTATCCGCTACTGTGTTGATCTGTACGTAATGATTTATATTTCGCGCAGTCACGGTAACGTGCAACAGAAGGATCGTTTTAGTTTTTATTTGTTTTATTTGTTAATGTCAGGATTTAATAAAAAAAAATCCCGTTTAATAGCTCGCACACAGGAAAAGTAAACTATGTCATATAACATACTATGTCAAATATAGTAACATAACTATGTCAAATATAGTAACATAATATACATAACTATGTCAAATTAATAAAATATAGTAACATAAAACTTACGTAGACCGCGAATTTTGCGGAGCTCCTGTTGCACAACCACGCGAACCCGACTCTCCGCGTTGCACTGAGTGCATGCGGCAATTATTCAACTTAGAGTACACGAAGGATGAAATAACTAGAACTATTAGATTTTTTCAAATTTGCAATTTTGTATCACTGGATTACACGTGTAGACCACGCGACTACTGTAGTAGTAGTAGTTAACAGTAAGAAAAATTTCCAGTGATTAACGCTACCGAAAAAAAAGGCAAACAGACAAACGGCATACATCTTCATACTTGATAACATCTATTGACATCGCACTAGAGTCTTTAAATTATCTTTGTACCCAACATTGCAGGAACCTAAAATTAGTCCATGAATTTAGACTAGATAAACTATCTATAGTGAAGTATTCGTTATAGGTCACTGCAAGAGTTGATAAATTAGCCGTCGTGTGAAGGTATACCTAACCTAAATCGAGTCTGGGTCAAAAGGTTATATTGGGACGATCTAGGTTTTGTTCTAATTAATCAATTGGTTTTTGAGATATAATATGGTCTATGTGAGATCTTTAGGTAATCTGTACAGTGTATATTTCTATTATTGTATTGAATATTTGTAAAAATTTACTAATTACTATCGATTACAATAGCTTTATTTTTGGGGACAGAATATTTATTAGAAATTCATTAACTCTAAATTTGTACATACCTAATGTTATCAATACATATAATAATTAAAAATATATTAACTTCATTATTTACTTCATTAGCTGGATGACATATGGATAAATGTAAAACCAAACGGTAAAAGTAGCTATCTATTAAATAAGTTCAGATCATTTTTTCCCATTTCTGAATTTAATTGCCCAAATATCCAAACAAGCTAATCTATTCACAACTTAATTTCTTAAACCAATAAATAATTACACTTACCATGAAACTAATAGATCAACATTCAAACGTACTCAACACATACTGCTTCAAAACCCTGCAAATGCTATATTTTCATTACCGAAAACAAAAGAACTAAATGTACTTGGAAGTTTCGAGAAGCGAGTGCTAAATCTTACCACACTTGCGGGTTCTTAAGAGCTAAGATCGCAAGGAGTCGTTAACTGTGATTTGTGCAAGTCAATTAGGTTCAAGTAGTAGGAATAAACATTGGTTGGTTTTTAATCCGTCAGTCCTCGGATCACAGACACAATAGAAAATCTATTGTGTCTCGGCCCGATCGGGCCGCTCGGTGGTCAATGGGTTAATACACACGGTGCATGGAAATTTGACCTTTATGATCTTGAGAATTTAGATCTAATTGTTGTTGAATTTTTGTATTGCGGGATAGGACTTGTAATAAAATTACGCACATATTTTATCTCTTATATTTTTTATGTTATTTGATAAAATGCAGAAGGATGTGATAAGTATCCATGCGACATTCCGATTGATGATTATTATTTTTATTAGTTGCATTTATAATTCGAATGTATTTCTCAGACTTTCGGATGAATAAAAGTAGAATTAAATAATTTATTAGCCATATTAACTATATAATAACGAAATAAGTTAACCTATATTCCAAAACTAATATTCAATCCAAAAACAGGCCATTGCCGTATTACATAATATTATATAGCCATAATTTGCATAACCTAAACATTTCAGAAATACATTTAAATTGGATCCCTTCCAAACGCATTGAGTTATGTTCTGTCTTATATTGGGGTATAAGCCTGACTCGTATATCGATTGTTGGCATAAAAACTAGTTCCTTTATCATTGAAATGTCTAAAATATTAATACATATTATATTTTGTGGTGCTATTGTAGAGAATTATGATTTATGATGTAAATACATGTACCTAATTATATTTAAGTAATAAGAAGTATTTGAAGTTAATATCCTGATTATTGTTAACTATACCTATGTTTTGTATTGTTTGTTGAATACACTAAAGTAATTTATATCATAAAACACTAAGAACTTGTACGTATAACAACCATTTAACATGTCGCCTGTAAAGTTAAAATTTACACAAAAATGGCCTATTTATCAATGTTAGGCTATTAACGGTCCAAGCGCTTTTAAAATATGAGGCAATCATAAATGGTGCATATTTCAAATGCTCCTCTTCCTGTAGAAGCAAAATAATGCGTAAATAAAAGAATATTAGGGAAACCTTTAGCAGGCTGTTTTTATGATATAATCGCTTCTAAATGTCAACCTTGTTATGTTTTGTTTTAGTGTTTTCATGACACGGTTTGTCTGCGTTTTCTCCTATTTCTTTTTCAATACACCTTTTTAATAAAACGTATACATTGCATGGTTGCACATAGATATAGGTATTACGATACAGGTAGTACGTACATCGACGCAAAACATAACCCTCCTCTGCGCAGTTGAGTAACAAAACTAATCTTCATAACAAACAATCTTCTTGTCAATCTTTCCCTATAGTAATAAGAATACAGAAAAAATCGTTTATCCGATTGTCGTGTATCTGTATAACTTGTTTATCGTGTTATTTCAGCACATAAAGCAGAGAATGCTATACCGTATTGGTATTGGCGATAAATTTAAAAGGTCCTCTCACTTTTGTGTGTTACAATTTATGGCTTATCGAACTGTTTTTTCTTCGAATGTTCGACGCTTTGTTGTAGTTTTTTCATATTTGTACGCGACCAAGATAAATGAAAGTTGATAGAAAAAGTCTGTATTCTATCTAGAACACAATATTTAAGAAAATGGCATTTTAACGGAAATTATGTTTATCAGAAGATTTCTTAAAAATAAAAAATAAAAGTAATCTAAAGACACGATGAAATAAAAATTACGTTACGAAACTTTAAAAATCGACATTAAGTTTACCCTCGGCCAAAATAATACCATCAAACTATTTTCAAAAATGTAGTTTTAAGATATAATACTTTCTGAAAAGGAAAATTACACTTGTACAATGTATTATGCAGTTATATAAAAATTTCCTTCGAGAAACTACGCATTGCAGTGGAGAAACCCGTTTCAGCAGCCTTGTAAGTTTTAAAAATATTTTATTCGTGCCTTTGTTACGATAAAATCGTAAGTGGGTCAGATTGTATCAAAAAGGTTCGAAATTAGGCTTGTATGGTGCTGTTTATTATTTTAATGCACTTATTGCATTGGCTAAAGTTTTACTAGTAATCGTAAAACCTTCAAAAATCTTTTTGTTTTACGTCATTTACTTATCCTAAAAGACTTCATAGGTACCAACAATAATTCATGTTTTCAATGAATTGTAATAAGGCTTAAAATGGAGTCATTGAATACTGAAAATAACAGACTAAGCAAAATTCATTATTTAACATTTGTAGTTACTAGACATTGTTGGGTTCAAAGTTTTGAAGAAAGCAGGAAGAAAGGAAAATACATTTAAAAAATATAGTGCAAGAATACAATCCCTTTGTTATCACGTTTTTCATCTGTACATTCGAACTCTTTTAATAAATTTTATTGTATAAAGTTATAAAGTCGTCATGTACTTCGAATAGACACTTTACTTTCAAACAAATGATACATTTAACATTTAGTACTAAATATTAATGATTTGGCAAAACCCGAAATTCTCGAACATTCCAAGAGTATCCCAACTATATCCGAAGCCAGTCTGTTTGTCAGTCCTTATGTAGCGATTTAATATTTCAAAGTTTTCGTACAAAGCTGCTGAAAAGGATTTAGGTCAAACGCTTGCGGGGAGACATGTCCTCGACTACAAAGAAAAACTCCAAATATACTTACTAAAATATTTAAATGACAATGCTATTTACAAAGCTAATTATTTCCAAATAAACGTGGATTCTGTAAGGGGTAAGAAAGCGCTTCTTTTGCTGGATTTTATTTATTTTTTGTTTCAGTCTTTGAAAATATTGTGTATAAAAATATTGTACTTAAAAGTAACGGTATTTAACATGTTTATCGATATTTTCAAATTATACAACGAATTGTTGAATGAGTGATTGAAATTTGATTGAATTCAATTGAAGTCTTTCGTTCCTGAATTTTTTCTTTTTCTTTTTATTCAGTGGCTTCTAGAATGTTCGTCACAATGAGTGGATTTGAAGCAATTAGTTTGTTTACATTGTGGACAACCTAATGGTTGTTCGCACCTCGAGTTTATTTAGCTGTGTAAAGCTCGGAAGTTTCTATTTTTCTGTTTATTTAGTTTGTGGTCAATGCCAGTCTTTTAATGAGGATAAATACTGGGATAATAATTATTCTAAGCTATTTTATAGCTATAGCTATTTTCTTCTTTTAAGCACAGTTATTCGTATGTCTTTATATAGTTATGTCATGAAACTGAAAGTTTAAAAATAATCGATATCCTAATAAAATATTATGTGGAGTTAGTTACAAGAGCGGGATAAAAAATACTTTATTTATGGCTAACTTATCGGTACAATAATCGTAATATATACCAAAGTTCTATTAAGAAAGGTTGGAAGTAAGTTAAAATCGTAAACACTAAAATTACTACAAACATCGCTCAAAAACGCGAGATATAGCATAGTAAAAAGAGATATAATAGTCAATCCGTATCATCAGCAAAAAATTAAGTCCCAAGCAATATCGTATAGGAGGTAGCGACGTTGACAGCCCAGACTCTAACCGAAATAGCAAGAGAAACAATATATCAAAAATCCAATTATACTAAAATGACTTTTTTTAAAACGTTACTAGCTCCCGTACCAATACAACTTCTCAATAACGACTGTCAGAAGTGGAACAAAAACTCTCAGATTATGACACTCGTAGTTCTATAAAGATTACAGATGTTTGTCCAACACATCGTAACAAGGGTCTCTCAATCCCAACTTGTCACGCTTGACAAGTTTCATAAGTACAATTATATTTATCAATCATCTATTTTTATACGCTTTGAGATATCGGATTTTAAATTGAGTGCGTATTTCTTGTGATGAAATATTTTTTGATATTAATGCTGGTATATTAATGTTGCCATAATATCTGCTACTGGTATGTCTAAGATTCAGAAGTAGTTAACATTTGTTACATATTTCTTTTTTAAAACGGTAGGTACCGTAATATACTTTAATTCATAAAAAAACACAATATATTTTATTATTAAATATATTTTAATTTATGTCGGAAAAGTCTAAGTAGTTTTCTTTGATCTAGCTGACGAATTGAAGTAAAAGTAAAGTAGGAGGTACATACCTCATTTCGAGTGTTTAAGAAACTCTTGAATCATCATTTTAAACATCCAGTTTTACAGAGTAAGAATGCAGATATTACAGGATTATATCTAAACAAAGGGGAATGACTACATTCGTTTTTAAATTAAATTGAAATGCCACTCATAAAAGGGGTTCGAATGTCATAACATGTGAATAAGGGTGGATTCCCTTACTTTTTGTAACATATGCATGAATAAGGGTCTTCAGGATTCGAAGGGATGCTAATAAAATACATATTGTTCCACTTTTGGAGATCCAGTCTCAGAATTCTAATAGAAACTTTGACAGTGAAGAAAATTTATGTAGTAGTGTTTGATAATGTTTCAATATGGTCCATGGTCTGGGATTACTTCTTTGCTTCAAGGTTTTCTTTTTGATTATTTTTAGAGTGTGTGAAATAGAAATAAGAGATGTTCTATAGAGAGTTAATGTAGAAAATATAGGTAAGAATATAATACATAATATAGTTTGTAATTAAATTGACCAATCATACAAATTTCGAAGTTATTTAGCTATTATAATAAAATCCGAAATGGACGAAAGGAATGGTACTATGAACTACCGCATAGTGTTATATTAATTATATAAGACTTATCATATACTTTTCTCCTGAATTTTATGTTTACCTAAAAATAACATCAAGGTATTATAATAGACATACATAATTGAATAGCACGTGTTCCACCTATCCACGTACACAAATCACCAATATTGCATGTAAAGTGCTCCAACCATCAGGGAATTTGCTCGATTGTCTACATCATTAAGTTTATATACTCTATGGCCTCTAGAGCATACATACTCAGAGGGAAATTACTTGAAATACTGGGCAAAGCAAATTTTGCTGAAAGGAAACATTCCTTTATTTTTTAAAAAGAAATAGAACTGCATTCAAAGATTTTCGAAAATTTACATGCCACGGTAAGCGAACTAATTAAATATTAAAAACGTTTCAATCAAAACAGGCAATGTTAAAAATAGGTCTTGCCCACAAAATACTATCCGTAGATCCAGGGCCCATAGAAAATTTCCATCCTGTATATATAACCAATACAACGAAATTTAGCGGAGTGAAAACGGATGCATCTGACATGTACTACGATTACTGTCAGTCGCAGAATTTGGGCACATTTGGGTGATTGCATGGCACTTTGCGGTTCGCTCGGACCACCGGTTTTTGGGAATCCTTTTATACGATTTAATTTGTTATGTTCGTGGTTGTTTTTGGTGAATTAGTTGCTGAGTAATTTGAATATCATGATAAACTAAACTTAGATTATTAACTCGCTGTGCCCTGCGGTTTCACCCACAATTTTCCGCTCCTATTGGTCTTAGTGTGATGATGATATGGCTGAAGCCTTCCTCTATAAATGCGCTATCTAACACTGAAATAATTTGTCAAATTGGATCCATTGTTCTTGAGATGAACGTAACCAAACATAAAAATAAAGAAACTCTTCAGTTCTTTAATATAAGCACAAGATTATGAGATATTTATTAGTATAGATTTAAACGACATATTTATTAATGTACTTTTTCACGTCAATTACCTCTAAGTCCATCCCATTAAGAGTCTCATTTCACCAAAGCAACATGTCGTAAACCCCCGTAACATTTTTTTAAACTTCTTTTTTAACATCTTTTCTCTTGCAGGGTCTCGAGATAAAGGGCCAGATGGTGTTCTGCCCGGAGTCAGATTCCCTACTATTTGTGGGGTCCCCCTTCCTCGATGGACTGGAAGGACTCACCGGGCGAGGTCTCTTCATATCTGATATTCCACTGCATGATGCAACAAGAGATGTGATTTTAGTCAGCGAACAGACCAGGGCACAGGTTGGTATACATATTTATATGACAAGATTGATATTGTCTTTTAAGTAAAGCTTAAATTTTGGTCAAAACTATTTACGACACAGTATGTAGTACAGATAATAACTTTTTATTATTTTAATATGCTGAGTGACTAGGCACTACTCTCATAATCAATAAAAATCTAAAAATTCTCTAAATCTAAAGTTACGCCGCTGCATAGCTTGCCGAAGTGACTATGTAATCGCTGAAAAACGTAACCTTCTTTTTTGCACTGTCTGAAAAAAGGGGAAAGTCATGCCCAGTATGTGGTGGCTAATCGTCAACCGTGAATTCTTCTTATAATGAGGAAAAGCCGGTTACAAATGGCTCTTCTTATACACCTAGTTAAAATATTATATTTAATTTGATGTATATCTATCTCCCTTCCTCGTAGGCCCACGGGACGCGACTTTTCTTATTTCTAAACTTCAATTATTATAAAACCTTTTTCATCATTACGTAGAAATAAGAATATACCGATTTTCATATTAAAAAGATAATAAATATGGATTTATTAAAGACAGACGCTCATCAAAGTAATGAAATTAATTACTTGTTGAGGGAGATTACTTTAGGTATCAGCAAGAAGCAGTAAAAAATTATTGCTCAATATTCGAGGCGGCACTTTTTTAATTAGCAATAATTGTCCTTCGTTATCCAATCGCGTTAATTATTTCGTAATTTTTGATTATATAAAGATAATCTGGCTCATCTTCTGAGTAACAATATTCATAAAAAATATCTCAAGGATAATTATTTTGTTAATGAACAAAATTTGATTTACTGTTATGATAAAAAATGTTGCAAAGTATGTCAATGAATCACTATTACGAATATTCGTATGTTCATTTGTCCTTTGTCAATGTAATTATAGTCAACTTGTATGTGTGTGGTGTGTGTTTCCGAGAAAGGAAGCAATTTCAATTTTAAGATTATCTTTTTTTAATATTAATTGCTAATACGTATTTATTATTTGAATAGGATGGGCTTCGGAAACGAATGGACAAACTCAAAAACTCGATAGTAGAGCTCAGCAAATCCGTAGCTAAGGAGAGAGAGAAGAACGTCAGTCTGCTGCATTTGATATTTCCACCACATATTGCCAAGCGACTATGGCTGGGTGAGTTAACTTTTTGATTACATATGTTTTTAATTAAATATAGAAATAAATAAATATTGATACTAGTATATGCCCGTGGTGTAACTCTTATAGCTGTTCTCGTACAAACTATATGTTAGTATTATGCGCAAAATACACTGAAATTGATATATGACACAAAGACGTTGTCATGTCGCTCTATTTCGTTTTCTATAAAATATCCTCATGCAGTTTAAAATCAATTAGATATGCAATACTATGTCAAATAGCATGCATAATATTTGTTTCGCCATTTTGACTTGGTCGGGTAACAAACACCAATCCAACTTTTTACCCAGAT
Organism: Colias eurytheme; assembly: GCA_907164685.1. Lineage (NCBI taxonomy): Eukaryota > Metazoa > Arthropoda > Insecta > Lepidoptera > Pieridae > Colias > Colias eurytheme. The sequence goes on from CAJQZN010042816.1 coordinate 14,155, forward strand.
TTTTTTTCTACTGCTCTAGAGTGAAATTACTGCAAGAATGTATCGTTGATAACAATATTCACATTATCATGGAATAATAAAACAATACCGGGTAAATATTCTACTAAATTAATAAAAACTGCACATATTAATTCTCAAATCAATATACGAAAATGTTCACCATTGGAATATAACTCATATTTAATGTGCCAGTAGGTCTATAATTAATAGGTGAGTTAACACCTGTGTTTGGAAATTTATCGTCATACCAGGCGGCCATTGTACACGGTCATTAAAGTATCAATGGAATTATTACTTTGCTCATATTTTAAGTGGATTTTATTATGTCAAACGAGAGGTTATTTTGCCAATATTGCCCATATTTTAATTTATGCTTAACTAGCTGTGTCGCGCGGTTTCGCCCACGGATGAACCCATGTGCCTAATCAAGTATATATTATAAAGCTCATATGTGATTCTAATGTATAACCTACATAACTTAAAAATTTCGTCCAATTCCGTCCAGTAATTTTAACGTGGGAGAGTAACAAACATCCATACATCCAACCATCCATTTTTACAAACTTCCCCGCGTCTATAATATTAGTATGATAGTCGTTAGCTCACCTTATTTTAAATTATTAACTGACTAATAATGTTATTGTTTGCTAGATGCTCGCCCCGATTAGGCTTCATCCATTTTTCTAACCTCTATAATATTATGTTTGTTCGTGCATCACGCAAAACATTCCGCATGCAATTTTTACCAGGATATCTAGGGATCTAACTGATAATTTAAATATAGTACATAATTATTTGTATGTAACCAAATTATTTATCACATGTGCTAAATACTTGTATTAGCCAATTTAGGGCTTTATCTACTTTGCGAGTGAAGCCTTGTACACAAGTTAGTTTTCAATATAATTAAAATTACTGACAAATACAAACGCATTTTTTAATCATTCCTGAAACAACATAGTTCAATAATATAATATTCTTAATAAAAATGCAAATAAAATAACCTATGGAATTAATTTCAATAACAATTTGTATTAAAAGTTTGAATTGTTTGACTTTAATAAAAACGAGGGTACTTCAAAAAAACTTAGAGCTTTGTTTAGGTTTCATCAACCTCTTTCGTATCGAAAAGATATTGAAGCGATGGAGTTATTTAAACAATATTTATTCTGAGATATTTCTGAAATGATATTTTAGCATCTTTAGTTACTCTAATATTGACATTATGTGACTACAAACTAAGGTGTATCCATAAACACCAAAACCCTATTCTAATACAAGCTTTCTTACAGGTGAGGAGATAGAAGCAAAAAGCCACGATGACGTCACAATGTTGTTCAGTGATATTGTGGGTTTCACGTCAATCTGCGCCACCGCCACTCCCATGATGGTCATCGCCATGTTAGAAGACTTGTACAGCGTCTTTGATATATTCTGTGAAGAACTGGATGTATATAAGGTAACGACAGCTCTATATAGTTCCGCTATGATAGGTGCAAAAGGGCATAGTGACGTCACGATGCTGTCATTACACGCATCGTTGGTTTCATTTTAATTTCAACTACCTACTCCAATGATCGTTATCGCCATGTTAGAAGATTTGTACAGCGTATATTTGACATATTATTTTATGAAGTGTGTATAGGTAATGACAGCTCTGTATAGTTCCGTTATATTTATTGGTGCAAAAAGACCAGTGACGACAACGACGGAGGTTTCACTTCAATCTGCGCTAATGCTATTCCAATGATGGTTCTATGTAAATAACTATGATTACAAAATAGTGACAGCTCTATATATTTTCGATATAATAGGTGCAAAATGCTATGGTGCTGTTCCGTGTCTTCGACATATTCTATTAAAATCTTGATGTTTATAAGGTGATTAAAGTGTTATTGATTGTGTGATTGCGATTAATAGCACTGTAATATAGTTCTTCACTTTCATTTATAATGGACCATACAATCTGTTTAAGACGAAGTTTCAGTCTTATTGCTTTTATCTCAAACATGTATAGCCAACACAACAAAACATATGTAATGTTTTGCATAACTAAACACATACATACAATACAAGAGAAATTAAACTTGACCGATTTTTAAATTACCCCTTTCCACATCAAAAGAGGGGTGTAATGACGTCATTTGAAATATGTCACGCAGTTCAAGACACACTTGGCATCGTTTCTTTGGACACAGCAAGTTCAAGAACATAATATAAATAAATTTCAAATATTCAGTTGGGAAATTTTAACAACACGCTGTATATGAAAATGTCAAACTTTAGTGGAGCCTTTCCAATTTCAATTTGTCGTGTTTAAAATATGTTTAGATGAAGCTATATGCTATTAAAAGTGCAGTTTATGTAATATGTAATTCTGTTATAATCCATACTAATATTATAAATGCGAAAGTAACTGTCTGTCTGTCTGTTACTCAATCACGCCTTAACTACTGAACCAAATTGCATGAAATTTGGTATAGAGATATTTTGATACCCGAGAAAGGACATAGGATAGGTTTTATCCCGAAATCCCACGGGAACGGGAACTATGCGGGATTTTCTTTGATTGCGCGGGCGATGCCGCGGGCGAAAAGCTAGTAATTAATAATTGTAACACAATGTAGAGTTATAAATATACCTACTATAGTTTTATTAGAACTTTGATACAAACGTAGCTTTGATTCAAACTTCAATATTATAATAATATCTCAAAGCTTTAATTATAAATAAATTTAATAACATAATGTTGTATTTGGTGGTTTGTGGTAACACAGCCCCGTCATGTGGATTTCAATAGTTTTATAAAACCGCATAATTTACGTTATATGATAATTGTTAAATTTAATTACGTTTTATATTTTGAGTTTTGAATAAAAAAGAAGGAAAAAATAATTGTATAATTATTGCATGCTTCCGTACTTAAATGCATAATCGTAGATTATCTATTTACAAAAATATATCCTTTTAAAATAATACATGTATATATTATTACATATGTATTTTATTGATATTTTAAATATATAATTTATAATGTTATTTTGGCAACAGACATGTTGTATATTTTCAATCATTAAATAATTTTGCTCAGTAGTTGAGTCTTTTTTATCTATATTAATACAATTTCATCTTTCACTGTTTCCAAGGAATATAGCGCGTCACACACGGTGAAGATACTATAATATTTTATCTTAAGATTCTCTAATATAAAACGTTATAGTATCTTAAGGAATCCGGTATCAGCGTTCTGACCATCATTTTTCTTTTTGTCATTGCGTACTAAGACCCCTGTAGAACCACCATCCTGTTACAAATGACCCATAAAATTTCGGGTCATTTGTAACAGGCATGACAAAAAGAAAAATGATGGTCAGAACGCTGATACCGGATACCGATAAAATATATAGTATCTTCACCGTGTGTGACGCGCTTTACTCATAGGAAAAGCTTTTGTTCAAAGCGTTATTTTATTTGCTAAACAAAGGGAAATAAACTCAATGGTAAAATCTTTATCCCTAATACAGTTACAGGGGACAAAACGTAGCCATGTTATTTGACAAATAAACAGTAATAGTGGCCAATAGTAATAATAATAAGTAACAATGATAATGGTTTGGGATCGAATAAACTGCGAACTAAAATGGATAGTTTGTTTTATCTGTGATATTTACATAATCTGTGCTAAAGTAATATAACTCTTATTAACTTGTTTTCTCTGAAATGTATCTAATCGTAAGAATGTTTTGTACGTTTGAATATTTGATTGCTATTTTCTGTCACTATAAAATAACTTTGTGAAAATTTTATTTGCTTGTAATAATTTTTGACTGACTCTATCATTGACACCATACAATTGAATTAATAGCAATGATTTAGTTTCAATCACTTTAACTATATAAAAATAACATAAATGAACGATAACATATTATGAAGGTATTCGTAATAAAAATAAATGTTTACTATTTTTACGAGTAGCTTGATTTCAGAGTAAAAATGAAAGCCTTTTAGTATTTGCGTATGGAAATCGGTTTTCCGATGTGGCCAGGTGTTCTTTGTGTCTTTAAGAAAATACATAAATACGAGCGAACAGCTACGTCTCAGGAATTGCTTGAACAGCATACAGGATTTGTGATTGTATGTATAAGTTTTGTTTGTGTGGTAAATATTAACACGAACAGAATTTTACCACGTGATTTATTTCACTTTTGTGTGTAACAAATATTGAATATTGTAGTCAATTGCTTTCTAACAAAGATAGCCCATAAACTTTCATTGAGGTTCTGCTCCGATTATTTAAAACTAAGTTACGTGTACACATGTCCTAAAATAAAAATATTTTAGGACCTGAGCTCAAATATAGCCAAGCGACCAATTTAGCGATTAAACAAACCAGCACACAAACTCGCCCTTATTGGATGTTACCATAGATTAATCTTTCTAGAAGAAAATAATATGTTTTATTTACCAGGTGGAAACGATAGGCGACGCATATTGCGTCGCGAGCGGACTACACCGTAAGATTGAAACTCATGCGCCGCAGATCGCATGGATGGCGCTGCGAATGGTGGAAACTTGCGCTCAGCACTTTACGCACGAGGGAAATCCTATCAAGGTGGGTAAATACATAGTATGAATGATATTTTATAGTTCATACATAGAAACAGAACAGTTTTTACGTAGTAATAATCCTAAAGATGTGCGATGGTTTCTACCATCTATACATAGTTGTAATGTATTTCTATACATAGTTGAAACTAGATTGGTAAATCCTCCTCCTATCCCATCCCATCCTAAATATAAATGCCTGGAAGAGATCACTCTTTCGTCTAGCTATTACTTTTAGTTTAGTAATAATAGAAATATGTATACTAGCAAAGTAAAGTGTAATTAATAAAAATAATTACCACATTATTATTAAAAATAGTATTTACATATATTGAAGGCTCTATAATATCTGAAGTTTTTATTATAATGATTCATTTTAGCACGTACTTTTCAACAAGCAGAACTAATTAAAAAGTAAAACTTTTCTGTATTGGTCGGCTTATGAAGAGGCTTGGCAATAAATCTCTATGCATTGGTTAATATTGTACGATATTGGAGTATCATTTAAAAAGTTTTGACACGTATTATGTAGGATGGATTTGCTGAAATTAATGACATAAAAATGTTACGTACTATTATAAATTTGAATCTTTCTGGCGTACGTGTGCAAAAGTTTGGCCAAAATTCCCAATTTATGTTAAAACTAGCTGCGCTACGCGGTTTCACCCGCGTGGCTCCGCTTCCGTTGGTCTTAGCGTGATGATATTATATTGTAGCCTATGGCCTTCCTCAATAAATGGGCTATCCAACACCGAAAGATTTTTTCAAATCGGACTATTTTTTTCTTTTTTTATTTTTTCTTGAGATTAGCGCGTTCAAACAAACAAACAAACTCTTCAGCTTTATTTAGTATAGATATAATTGTTTTAAATATTAATTATAATAAAATATTTTTATACAGATGCGTATAGGTCTGCATACTGGAACAGTTTTAGCTGGTGTTGTCGGAAAAACAATGCTGAAATACTGTCTCTTCGGCCACAACGTGACTCTTGCAAATAAGTTTGAGTCCGGTTCTGAACCTTTGAAGATAAACGTCAGCCCGACTACTTATGAGTAAGTATTTTATCGGGTTTTATTATAAGTATTTTGGCATTTATTTTTGTTCGTATTAAAGACATGGTAGTACAGGGGGTTACCATGATGTTTTGTAGCAGTATTATTTCCAGAATGGGAAAGTGATGGCGCTAGACGACCCAGGGTTGTCATTTTTTTACCTTGAAAATAATACTACTTCAAACTTGGTCTAGCCTATAAAAACTAACAGAACAGAAACAGGCAGGAAAAAGCTTTACCGGTAACATTTTCTCGTGAATTATGTTATTATCATTTCTATGTCTAAGTGTTCCTATGTATGTAACAAAACTTAAGACTTATTAGAAACCTATGTACCGTTTCTGAGATCCAAGACAATAAATACTGTAATGCTCTACTTTTTTGGTTAATAAAGATATTTTTTAAAATTCGCTTTAATTAACAATTAAAATGTAATTCATTGCTATTAATAAACAAATCTAACGTTTCATTTAATAAATGTTTAATTTCACAATCATGTAGTACAATCAGAACTTCGAGTTCATATGGCCATAAACTCCAACGGCACGAAAACAAGTCGATTAAATTCATAAATATTTTAACATTGAATCCAAAACGGGCATCTCGTAAATTATGTTTTATATTTATTTCATACGCCATACGCTATAACAATAAATTTAATCGTGTCATTATTTTTTATACGCCATTACACTAACCATAAGCGTTATGGTTTATTTGGTCTATATTTCTTATAATAAAGTTAAAGTGTTATATCAATGACGACATTTTTATTTAAGTATGATGATACGTCATTGGTTTCACTCAAATCCATACTAATATTATAAAATATGCGAAAGTAACTCTGTATGTTATCTTTCTACTCATGTGCTGTTACTCAATCACGCCTAAACTACTGAACCAATTTGCATGAAATTTGGTATGGAGATATTATTTTGATACCCGAGAAAGGACATAGGCTACCTTTTATTGCGAAATATGTACCACGGGCGAAGCCGGGGCGGACCTCTAGTTGACCATATTTAAGAAAATAAAGCATTTGTAACTCAAACTCAAACTTTTGAATCGTCATAACATTTTTTGACATTTACCAGTTACCACTCGGTAAAGATAGTGGTAGAAGAATAGTTAAAAACGGTCGAGCAATTTTTGAGTTAAATCATACACAAAAAACATCGAATAATTTTACTATGTCTAATATTAGTTTTAAAATGGCAGCCTCGCTACGCTCGAAAATCAAGATAAAAAAGGGGGTGCCGAGCACACGTGTCAGAAGTGAAACTTCTTTGGCAAGATGAAATAAATAAATAAATAAAGATTCAGATATACCAAAATTGTCGCCTTACTCCATGACGTGACGGTATTGCCATGAAATTTTACTCACAACGCGCCAGAAGTTTCACTTCATTTCCGTCATCAGTTTAGTAGATTTTTATAGCAATATTTTTTACAACAATAAGAATCAAACCGACTCTGGCACAACATTAATAATTACGGTACTTCATTTGTGAAAAGTTAAGAGAGAAACCGTGAAGCTTAAAGCCAATTATAAAGCTGAGAATTAAATATCAGAGTAAAGCTCCTGTAATTTAGGCTTCATGAATTAAATAGTTCGAAACAAAGTTTGTAGGGAACATTAAATGATCACAATTTGTGTAAAAGTCACAAGTTTTATCTGTAATGTTATAATTATTTATTAGTAGATATTACTATTAGTACATAGACTTAATTATTTATTAATAATTATACAAATATATTGTTTTATGTCTATTTATTGTGTTGTGTTATGTCTATTTAAAGTGAAACTTGAAGTCTTATTAATGTAATTGAATTTAGTACTCTCTATATGATAACATACCTTTCATTTTATTTCGTATTATACCTTATTGAGTTTCAGTAAAAACGTTATAAAATCTTTGAAATTTTTATCAAAATCCGACCAACCAATAAATAAAACTACGTATACAAGCGAAACAGAAAATTCCAACATCTAAAACACAACCCTTCACAAAATAACTTCCATAATAACAATTGCTCCACTATCAAGCCTTTTATAACAAACAGCAAAACTATTTCCGAACAATATTTTCAATTATCCCACAGCAAAGGAAAAGATAAGTCTTTAATCCGGGATCAAGAATAAAAATGTCCTCCGCTATTTGCTTTGTATTGTATCGGATTTTTCTATTTTAGAAGTTAGTATTACCTACACATGCAAGCGTTGCGTTATATATATAAAACACTTGTTTGTGTGGGTGTAATTTTTTTATACGTGGGTATTCCTTTCATAACTACATGTAAGTGAAGATCACTTGAAAAACTGAATTGAATAATTAACATAACAACATAATTTATATAATACTAGCGGTACGCCCCGGCTTCGCCCGTGGTACCTACATGTTTAAACTATCATATCTCTCAAGTTGGATCGAACTGCACATGGTGTGCGAATTTTATTATAATCGGTTAAGTGGCTTAGGAGTCCATTGAGGACAAACATTGTGACACGAGATTTATATATATTAAGATAATAATATAATTGAACCAAATTTGTAAGAAAAATCGTTGACGAAAAATAATATGGTACATATAATCACAGGGAAATAATACCTAGCTAATTCAGTGAAAAGTAACAAAAAAAAAACTAAAATCATCTCCAAAAGACACGCCATAATGTGTGAATTCATTTTTAAATTATCTCTTCGCTATCAAAAAACTCTGAAAACAAGATTATAATAAAAAAAAATTGCACAAGATTGCGTATAACTAAAACGGGTTTACTAAAGGTATACAAAAGCCACTCAGTATGGTCCATTGATATAGATAAAATCACAAAAGTACGGTTTCGAAGTTTGTATGATCCCAAGGAAATCTTTGCAATCCACTCCTTTTATCAAAAAACTAACACTATTGTAACGGATACCCTTTCTCGAAACTTCGAGAATTTTGTGGGACCTTCGAGAATATGTGAGATATCTACCCCATTCCATTACGCTATCCGTAACTTATATGTTTCTAACATTGATTCAAACGATATTATGGCAAAGAAATATTGGTTTCAGGTTGTTTTATGGGCGACATTTCATTGTTATGAAAGTTTTTACTTGCTTCGGTTTTGGAATTTATCTGTTAGAAACAATTCGAGTGTTCTAAATATAGCATTAAATTGGGCGATTTTGTTAAAGCCCTTAACGTTCAAAGTTTTTCTAAATTGAATTTTGTTAAATGTTTTATCGTATCTCTTAAGTGAATTTATTATTCATATCGTTTTATAATTCAGAATTATGTAGATATCTTCTTCAGCCCACAACTTTACTCACCTGGTAAATAGTATAAATACCTATATAAAAAAAAGATATCATAGATATCATCAGCCTTATTACATGAAAATGTAATAACTAAGTATATAATATAATGAGTGATGAAAATTCATTAAACAAATTGCAAATTAACATTCCATGACTGCAATGACTAGAAATAAAATTATTATATTCTTACTAGCGGTCCGCCCCGGCTTCGCCCGTGGTACATATGAAAAATAGATGTTGGCCGATTCTCAGACTTACCCGATATGCACAGAAAATTTCATGAGAATCGGTCCACCCGTTTCGGAGGAGTATGCAGACTAACATTGTGACACGAGAATTTTATATATAAGATATTGAGCAGATGTTTAATGTCTTTGAAAGTGTAATGCCAAAATTATCTTAATAGATAATCGTTATTCGTTGATATTTTCACCTTATCCGATTCACTTTTAGTATCAGTATTTATATAGAGTTACTTTAAATACGATAGTGAAATCTTCTTCAATAGACTTCAAAAGCCAATGATAACATATACTAATTTTAATATCTTATCACTTAGGGCTTTTAATATAAACTTATACCAATATAAAATACCAATAACAATACTTAAACATTATTGTAATTTTACTTTTTGAACAATATCATCATATAACAGTGGAAAGAGCTTTTCCCATAAAAAGTTATAGAGCGATCTAGCTATGGAAAATTTTATTGTATTGATTTGCATAGAAAGCAGAATCTCAGTTATTTTTCTATAGAAATAAATATAACCAAATCACCAATATAAGGCTAAGTTTATACCGATAATCTATTTTATGATTGCTATATAGTATAAGAGTTCGTTCAAGAGAAAATCGATTGCTGCAAAGTGATTTTCTGCTTTTCTAATACTGTTAACATTGAATTATATGTAGTAGTATTTATTTTAAGGAACTGATACACTTTTAATTTTAATTACTATTGAATGCATTCAGACTTGAATTTTCCTACGGCTGTATCGTAACTAAGGGACCGGTTAAACTAAATAAACCAGGTTTAAATAAGGGTATAAAGACATTGCCACATAACGACTACCTTACAAATAAAGAACTACCTATATCTTCATCGCAGGTGGCTAATAAAGTTCCCGGGATTCGAGATGGAGCCCCGCGACAGATCGTGCCTTCCCAACTCGTTCCCGAAGGACATCCCGGGAACGTGCCACTTTCTGCACAAGTATGTACACCCCGGGACTGATGCTGGAGCGTCACAGGTTAGTTACTGACATATATTGGATTAAGTATACATTGTTTTATGTGAATGCACCTTGTGTTAATGATAATATGTTTTTTTTCGCATCTCTAACATACAAAATATATTGATTTCGTTTTCTATTAGGTTTTTTAAGAAAAGCTTTTGTTTTTATTTTAGATACTGCATATTTTACGATATTTGAGATTAGTTTCAATCTATATAATATATTCCCAATTCTTCTTCATATAACTTATTCAATACCTATATCAATATTGTCATCAGCCATTGAAAGACTTCGATAACAATTACTAACACTCTGTATACACGATTTTCACACTCCTTTTTCTTTACTCCTTATAGGTAAAGCATATACAGGATGCTCTCAAAGACTTCGGCATAGGACAAACAAAACCAGCCGACGTAGACACAGATGAACCAACATAGTCGTTTAATAAAAATCTCTAAACTTTTATTAATATCTCAACATTCCAGAATTGTTAAAGTATTTTTATTGCGAATTGTAAATAGCCATACTTATCCTAATTATTTGTTAGACTTAAAAAGTTTCTAACTTTTTAAATGTTCTATCGTTTAGGAGGCTTTTATTATTTGTGGTGCTTCGATTTAGGTTTAAAGGCGCTATGTGTGTATTTGAAATTATCTGTAAATTATTATTTATTTCTTACTTACATAAACTATATTTTTCTGAATTAAAAGTAGGCTAAATAGCTTCTTAGCGCTATAAACAAATACAGCATTTTTGAATACACACATAAACACACTGCTTTAGTTAAAATGGCTTCCCAACAAAATTATGTTCTGTTTTTCAGACATGCTGTAAGTCAATCTACATTACTTTTAGCGCCTTAAAACCAAATTTTGTCTAAAAACATTGTTAAAATATGTACGTTTTGCAACATAGTGTAATTAATTGCGAATAAATATAAGTAATCGTAGTTTCAAATGAATTAAATGAAGTACTTACCTTGGAAAGTTTGTTGAGAATTTATTCAACTTTGTGTTGCGTGAAATAATTTCAATTTTGAAATATATTTGGTAGAAGTCATCTACAAAATTGATTTGTGTTCTCTCTTTGCTTTTGATTTCAGCTAAATGCTATTTTTAAAGTTAGAGAATCATAAAAATGAGTCGTTTTCTTTTCAAAAATTATTTAAATGTATGAGATAGCAGTTGTATGGAGGTACGTAGGGAGAGACGCAAGCACTGTAAATCTATTTTGACTTTAATTACAAGTAATTTATACTACTAAATATAACCTAAGGTTGCCTGGAAGATATCGCTTCTTAGCGATAAGGCCGCCTTTTTGTACCGCTTACTTTGTTTGTATTGTTTTGTGTGTGTAATAATTTTGAATAAACCCTCAACACTATTCACTCTGTATATAAACTTTTAATATTCCTGTAGATGTATTATTATAGTTATCTAAAGCTTTACAATTAATCGTAAGAAAATGTAAATAAAGTGACTCCGGGATTATTACGACTTATAAATTAAATTCGCAGTAGATTGTAGCTTAAAATATTCGTACATTATCTAGATACGTCTAGTTTTTAAGTAGTCAAATTCATATCATCATTTATTAAACATAGAATTTGGTATCGCATTTAATTACATTTAGGGCTGATTTTTCAATCCTTGGTTAAAACTTATTCGCCGAATAATGTATAAAACTACCATTTTAAAAACGTATTCTAATTGCCCGTATTTGACAGTTTACGTGACATTTTAAAATGATCGTGTAATACTTTATTGGACGGATAAGTTTTATCCAAGCATTAAAAACTCGGCCCTTAGATATTCGATAAAAATCCCTCAATAAAATAAATAAAAAAATTTAGTAAATTAACTCCCAAAAAATTTTGTATTTCTTATTAGTGATTTATGTGAATAAAAGAAAAATATTTCTATATTTCGCAATTGATATTGACTGGTTTCCTAACTTTTACAAATCGAAGCCTTATTTGATAGGAGTTTAATAAGAAAGTTATTGAAAGTTGTCGAAGTAATTGTATAATTTTCTTTTGCAAAGTTCATTCGGAGTTGTATGGAAAAGTTGTGATTTTGTACACTACAGCAAGGTGATTGAGTTATTTGTCAGTTTTAAGGGTATTTTTTTTATAAAATTTTATATTCATGTATAATGTTTTAATTCTTTACCTAAACATCTATTGCGCGGTTGAATAACGTCCATAAAGATTTTTGTCAAATTGTTATATTTTGACATAGTAAAGTTGTATCTTTTGACCCGTAAGGAAACTATGTCAATACATTTCCGCATATTCTTAGAAATATTATTCGACAAAGTTACGCGTAAAATTCCACAAACCAGCTTAAAAATACAATTTATTTTCCTTTCCATTTCATTTATCCACATTTTCGTAATATCTTCCCCTAACCGTCTGCAAAAATATGGGATTATCCGATTTATTCATAGTGTACATATTCCTAGTCCTAAATAATACAAATACTACAAACATTTCATTACTTATAAATAATTATGTATGAAAATTAAAAGGAAAGCGTATGTTCTAAATAGTTAGTGCTTTAAGCCTCATAAGGTCACTATAGAATAAATTAATGTATAGATAATAGTAAATAACATCCACTTATATCTTTATACGTTAAACTGTGATATTGTAATCACAATGATATTAAGATCTTACGTTAAGTTTCATTGTTATTCATTTAATAAATAAATGTAGATTTTTTTTCAAGACATTATACTAGTAGTTTTAAAAGCAGCTTAACCAAATATTTCTCTCAGTTTTTGAACATAGAATATACATTTTTCACATATCTATACTATTTATTGTCATCGTCTAGTCATAAAACAATATCTAGTCGAAAACTTAGAAAATATGTAAATACGTAGTTTTTATTAATAAGTGAGTAAAATTTCTGTGATTATTATTCAACTTATAGGTACTAAAGAAAATACCATCGATTTTATATTAATTTTTTACATATAAGAAAATTACGAACTGTTCAACAACGTTTGATTTCCAATACTTTTAATTATAATTTAAAGACATTCAAAAAGCATTGTGTTTTAATTAAACCAACGATTTATTAATTGAAATTTATTGAAGTTTTACAAAGTAATTTAGGCTTAAACATTTCTTATAATATGGTCGATGTAAACATAATGCCTGTAGGAATTATTAAATTGAGCTTTGTATATAAGCGAAATATTTTGATGAATTTATTCCATGTTCTAAATTGTAAATTATAAGCAGAAGATTGTTTAACAAATTTCGCTCATTGTACACTATATTTTATTTCCTAATAATTACTAATGACAGAAAATAACTTATATATTGTCATAATAACGATATTCGATACAAAAATACCCTACGAACTGTGTACTCTCTTTGCTTTTTGAAAGTCGGTTATAATCTCTTATTTCATCAATATATTTTTACAAAAGGAATATAGTGTACATTGTGCGAGCTGAAAGATTAAAATATTATGTTCAATAAATAACAGTAAATGCCGGTAAAGTTAAGAGATTTTTAAATCGCTTCAATAATAATTGTGAGTAGAAAATTCATATTCGATTATAGGTGAAAACTATTCTGTATAAAATATGCTTATATCATTATTTTTATTGAAATGTAAATTTTCTAAATGAATGCAAAATGCTTTAAATCTGCATTATCTATTTCTTTTATTAAATACATATGCAATTTAACAGTAACATTAAAAATATTTTATCTAAATAGACATCGTTGAATTTGAGAAAAAAATCAAGGACTAGGTATTTATTAAAATTCTATTTGGAACTAAAACTAATTTTGTAAATATTTGCAAAGTTATAGATAACAAGGCATTTATAGTCTATATATTTAGAATATTATGTACATGGATGTATAATCTTGCAAATTTTAGTATATAGCCTAAGATCACGGCCTTCTCTAATATATTTAGTGTTTAGGAGTCGACACAAATTGTAAAGCTGTGGGTAATCTAAAAGTTTACATCAAATATAACAACATTGTGTAAAATTTTTCATCAGTTCAGTATCATTTCATATTATTTTTAGTGACTACAGTATTTCTTATTGTTTTTTTTATAGTTTTTTCTTTTGTCGTCATCGTTTAAGAGAAAACTTGATAACTATGAAGTAATAATGAAAACATATTCATTGAATTGCAGTAAGTACCTCAATATAGTAAGTGCATACATAACAAATCAAAAGAGTTTTTAGTAAAGCAAAAATAATTTCTTCTAAATGCAGTATATCTTAAGGAAAGATGTTACATACTATCCCCTTTATGTTATATATAATAAAAGGTAACTGCAATAACTCTCTACATATCTTTCAGTTCCCAACAAAAGCTGGCATTTATTAAGAATGCTGATATTTCTTTTGGTATTTACTTAATATCGATGTTGGCTGAATGCCCGATTTCCTTTGGTCGAATATTTTGTCATCTTTAAGGTTATTTTCATAGACTCACAATAAAATGTTTGCGAAGTTATTTGGAGTTTTTCCTGTCCATTGTTTTTATCAAACATAATTTAAAAGATATTTTCCTTTTCTCTTTTGATGATGAGTTTTTATAAACATAAACAGTTATTAGAGGTTTTATTATAACAAGGTAGAAATGTATTTCACTAGGAAAGAGTTCTCAAAATATTTCTTGTAACTAGCTTCCGCCCACGACTTTGTACGTGCATCCCCGTTTTTCCCCGTTCCCACAAGAATTTCGGGAAATCCTTTCTTAGCGGATGCCTACGTCCTAACATCTACCTGCATGCCAAATTACGTCGTCCAGTGGTTTGGGCTGTGCGTTGATAGATCACTATATCAGTCACCTTTGAGTTTTATATACATATATAGATTTCACCTTTTGGGTCACAATGAAGTCATTTGTTTATTACAGCTTTTTTAACTTTTACTAACTAAAAATACTTTTAGATTAACCACATGCTTCTCTATATTGTATTGGGATAAATCTATTTTAGAGGCAAAGCCATCATAGACACTTTTTGACTTCACACAGCAAAAAAACTTTTAAATTACGTTAATTAAAATATAACTTTACGTAAGTTTGCCTCTAATAAGACCTTATACCAAATATGAAACTGTATTAATTAATATAAGCTATTTGTATTTCACGCTATTTAAATAAATTTCCATGTTAGGTCTTGCCGTAAGAAAGTATATCTGTGAATGCACTGTTAGTGAACTATGAAATAAAATCTTTCTTTGGTAATTTGTTTTTTTATTTTTACCCTTTATATCTTATATGTTTATATAAAACTAGCGGTCCGCCCCGGCTTCGCCCGTGGTACATATGAAAAATAGATGTTGGCCGATTCTCAGACTTACCCGATATGCACAGAAAATTTCATGAGAATCGGTCCACCCGTTTCGGAGGAGTATGCAGACTAACATTGTGACACGAGAATTTTATATATAAGAAGATAAGATATTATTGTGTGGATATTTAAAGTAATGGAGAGAATATAAAAATGCTCTAGCTGCAATAAAATTGTTTAAACTTACTAGTATATAAAACGTCATTTTACTTATGTATTTACGTAAATAAGAGTCGTATTTACGTAAATAAGAGTCCGAGATGGAGGCCAAGACCCAGTGTGGGGTTTCAGGAGTAAGTAAGTAAGTAGGTAAGTTATTTGTAGATAAAAAGAAAAATATTAAAATATTATACATAGACTTCGAAATATTTCTATCTACAGATTAGTTGTAGATAATATTATGTGTTTTGATAGTCTGTATCTATATTACACGATCATAATATATCAACAGAGATTGACCAAATAGTGGTAGGACTTGATCAAACACACAACCCTTCAATTATAATATCGGGTAAGAGGATGCTTTGAGATCAATCTGAAACTAACACAAGGGTTATCAATCACATTATTTGTAGTTACCTACCTATACCATAAGTAAATACAATACTATAAAGAATGATTTTTTTTCGCACGCCTCATAAGCGAAGCGTTGAGGTGGGTACTACTGTCACTTCGCGCAAAACATCTGATTTTTCAAACTTAAAATGTCTTTATGTATCATACATTGCACTTGTAAGATAATACATACACACACATATTAAGAAAAAACACTATTTTTAACATTCATGATATTTTTGATGTCATTTTTGTTATTTAAACTAGTTAAAAAACAGTTTAAAAAAGTTCTGTCTTGGACGTCCGTGTGTCTGTATGTGCGGAGGATTTTCTTGTTAACACAATAGCGACCGAAATACTTTACTAATCGAGTCTTTTTTTTTCTCTTACGCTTGAGTATGCTCAGGAATAGAACCCTTTCATTTTTCAGGGTCTGATTCGATGTGGTTTAATTGTTATTAAATAAACAAAAATAATAATTAATAAATATTTATTAAAAAAAAATTATGAGGCGTGAACTTTTGGATTTTCCAAATTATTTATTGTTATTTTCATCCTCTCGGGATGAGTGGCTAGTGATATTATAAAGATGAAAAAAATGACTGTTCTTAATGATTTAAATGAAAAACTAGAGAACCGATTTCAAAAATCTATCACCAACTGAAAGCGATGATGAGTGGCTGTGTTGTGTTATGAACTGACTGCTTGAATAAGGCAGTGTAGAATCTCCATACTTCTTATTACTTTCAAACTAATATTCAAGCTCCATTTCAAATACTAATTATCACGATAGTAAAAGAATTCCAATATTCAGTCCGTCATTACGAGTCCACTACTGCTGCATTCCGAGCTCTACGGTTCACCATAATGGTTTTCCTATACTGTTTTATTACACAATACTGTGGACGATATCAATGAATAAAATTCTTATAGTTATTACTGCTCGTTCCAACTAAATGTTATATTAATGCACTAGATTTCCGCCCGCGGCTTCGCCCGCGTTTTCAAAGGAAAACCCGCATAGTTTCCGTTCCCGTGGGATTTCTGGGATAAAACCTATCCTATGTGTTAATCCAAGTTACCCTCTATATGTGTGCTAAATTTCATTGT
>CAJQZN010042819.1:0-41729 GCA_907164685.1 Colias eurytheme
CTGGTCAAATACATACAGGTAGCTTTGCGCTAGCTCTCTAGCTATAAGTGCACACACCAAGTCGTAAATCAGTAATAATATGACATAAAAATATCGCAGAGTACAACGCTCTATTGTTATATATTTTGAGAGCGTGCCAAATTATTATTTTTTAATATTATGATGAAGAGGTGATGAAGATACGAAATATACATATGAAAAATTTATATGGTTAACTGGTAGTAAATAAATCGCTGTGTACAAAATTGTTTGATAATTTCTTCTATTATAAAATTAAAGAAAACATAGGTAACATTCCCAGTTTAAATGAAATTCATTAACGCACATTGCCTTATCAGTTATTCCCATAAAATTTTACATTTGACGTGGATTTGCAACTGTTTCAAGTTTCAACTATACTAAGATAATCATAATAAAATATTCATCATATGAAAAGTATCATTTATTTTTCATACCACATGCATACACAATATACTTTTATTTGTTTTCACGCATTATAAAAAGTTTGAATAACACAGTGAGCCAGTCATGATATTTATTTTTCTATTTCAAATAGGTATACCTACCGGAATTGTGGCAGTTAAAACTTCGGAGCTAGGTAAAAAAAAAAAATACACAAGCAAATCAAATAGTAATAGGTATTATGCTCCTTGAATAATATCGCTGAGTCGAGATTAAAATCTTGAACAGTTAAATTCAAACAATCTATCGACTTCTAAATTGTAATATTTAATTAGCAGTCAACTAATTAAAACAAAGTTTCAAACAATGAATGTTTTCTGTTTGCTTTTTAAACACAAACTTTTCTCATTTCCAGTTTAAAACGCAATACAAACAATTTAAAAGTCGACTTTATCGTACTATACAAATATATTCAGTTATAGTTGCGCAATACAATTACCTACGCGTTAATATAAATTAACATGGTTCCAATCTGTTGCTATAAATGCTGAGAACAATTTCCGTGCTATTTTAAGTCCCGACGCCTATTTTATGTTCTAAAAACCAAATTCACCACTACACTCCATTTAGCTGATGCAATCTGACGCTTTAATACTTGATTGCACACGCTCTACATAGATTTATAGCGGTAACTTTGAACTGAAAATGTGCTCTATAAAAACAAAAATTTCATACTTTTTATTCCCTTTGTTGAATGAAAGTAGTAAACGTTAATTCTGAGAAAACCACAGAAAAGTGAACAATGAACAGACGCGACGTTAAAATAGAACGCTTTCATATTGATAATGCGGAAATACAAGGCTTTTATGAACTTGAAAAATGATTGCAACGTTTAGAATACATGCTTTATTCGTCATCCAAACTCATGCTTTTGTTCAAACCTTCGTAAGCGAAGTACTCAACGTTTAATTAAGCATAAAATTAACTATGTTAATTTTCTTTTACATTGTTCTTTCATTTACGTTTCTTACATTCAGGAAAAAATACACCTAATAAATATAATATGAATAATGTGTTACAATGATTATAACAAAACAAAACAGTTTCTTGCGTATCTGTATTTTATAAGATTTGACAATAATAGACGAAGAAGTACTTAGTAATAAGTAATAACATAATAACATGTTAATAATGTGTAATTTTAATGTGATATTTAGCACTACAGTAGGTACGTTGGTCTGATTTCAGGGTTGTAGAGAGTAGACGAAATGAAAATGGGATTTTTTCCCTTTATTCGCATGGGAGCATGTTCGATTTCCATCTTCAATATTATACTTTTTTAATTATAAATACTTACATGTCTAAATAGCGACGAAAATAAATAAAAAAAACATTTATCAACACGTTCACTCTCATTTTACTCCTCTAATTTACCGCTACAGTCCATTATTTACAAAACGTATTCTCCCACTAAAGACCATAAACCATTTTATTGTTACAGCAATTTATCACAACATACTTTTATTACATAATCCATGTACAAATAAAATAGGAACAACATAAGTCGTTCATATTAATCTTGTTAAATTTAAGTTTCATTTTCTGCTCAACTCGTAACACGATCTACTTTTCTCCATACAACTTTCCCTTTCATATTGAACAAAAGGCTTTAAACAAAAACATAGGTCTTTGTTTAAGACACGATAATACTGTATAATAACGAATATTATATAACAGTTATTTGTTACTGTGTGGACGAACATAAGCAAGGTTGTGTTCTGAATTAATTAGTTGCCGTGATATAGGTATAATCATGAATGGAAATAGGTGTTTTAAGACAAGAGACAATTATCCTAATGAAAAACGTAATCAAAGATCATTAATAAACATTAACATTTGACTATTTATTAGCAGAGTAACATACTTTACCAAAAATTACACTATCAGAATGTTCACCTTCAGAAAAGTTCATAGTTATAACATTATGTTGTTAAAATATGCCCAAGAAAATCGATAAATATCGCCAATCGCAATGACTTTATCCTCGCCAGATAAAGAAAATAGGTTAAAGGTTTTATTGCCTCAATATATAACAGCTCCTGCTATGAAATATAAATTGAGAGCCATGTAGTGTGATTGGGTTGATGCAGGCTACAAAGGACCAATTAGGAAGAGTGGCACGGACTACAAGGTCAATTGACAATGCTTCATTGACTCCTCTAGGTTTGATTTCGTGTTTAAAATTGTTTTACTGTATATAATATGCATACTTACGTATATATTGTATACTTAATTTTCCTCATATGTTTTTATGCCCGCATTACGTAATAATAAGAATATTTATTTACAGCAATAATATTTATTAATCTATACTAATATTATAAAGAGGAAACCTTTGTATTTTTGTATGTTTGTATTACTTAGAAGGATTCTTCCGAATCCGTATAGGCTATATTTTATCCCGGAAAACGTAAATATGTACCACGGGCGAAACCGAGGCGGACCGCTAGTAATGATATAAAATATTACTTTTGGTCTTTTAATGATTCTTTTTGCTTAAAATTTCAACAGATTTCCCAAAGTAATCAATTAGGTACTTAACACATATTTTAGCAATCAAATGATTAATCCATTTATATTTTTATATTTATAGTTTCACATGTGTCAGGTTTGTAAAAAAAACGTGGACAATATGTGAACAATTAAAATATTATCATACACGTTACAGATTTTAGTAGCTTATTTTTAACAAGTCGTCATCATTAGAACATGTGTGATGTGGTCCTTTTTTACCGATTTCTAAATTTACTATTTTTGTATAGTAGATGCAACTAGTATAGTATTGTATTTTCTGTGGTAGAGACCTAGAATTTTTATATATTTGTTATGTATCTAATTAAAACTGTTTTATTAAATATGATATATATGATATATATTTTAAAAAAGTTATACTTACTTATAATTTTTAAATTCCACAAAGCCATAGCTCGGTTATAAACAAAGCTTGCTCTATACTTCATTACTTCTGAAGCACACTCCATTGTCCATTGTGCAAAGAATACGAGCATTTCTTCAAAATGACCGTCTGAACGGAGTTACAACCAGCCTTGTTATCATATCTTTCATTGGTAGTGTTTATTAAATTTTTATGTCAATCGATTTATACATCGGAAATTATACCTAGGTAATAATATTTTTGTCAATTTTTTATAGACCAAAGGTTTTATCTTTACAATAAATCGAACGAACGATAATTTTCCGTTATTAAAATTTAATTACAATTTAAAGAGAGTTAATAGATATGCAGTAAAATTTTATTAATAAACTTTTAACAATATTTTAAATCCTTAAATTTGATTATTTATTTATTTATTTATATAGTAAATAAAGCTGCTGTTATTCAGACCTTCATTACTACCGTACCCAATGTTTTTTTATGAATTAAAAATATTCTATTGAATAAGTGTTGCAGCTACTAGTCAAATCAGCCGTTTCATTACTTAGGAATTAGGATAATACAAGCATACAAATCAAATACATAGTATGTATTGACGATTATTATTTTATATGTATTACATTGAAATATCCAGTTAATGGCAAAATTGCATAAACTATATTCTTCAGGCTTCAATAATAAAGAGAAGTTTTAATTAAATGCCATTAAAATTATAAGATTAAAGCTTAATTCGTTTTGTAACGTTCCAATTTGCAAATTTGTAATTTCGAAAAACGTAATTATCTAACCATTTCGTCATGAAAAATGACTCATATTTACAACGATGCCTCACTGTTATTTGCGTTCAATAATTTATTATTGATTTATAATTTGTATGAAGTTCTGAGAAGGTGTACATATATCATTATATGTACTACATATACTACATAAGTATTAAATATTATGTTTTACAAAATAAAAAGATTTATATCAATAAAAAAACAAACATCCGTTAAAATGCTCTACTTTCGATATATTACAAAAACAGTAGAATATAATTTGTAAATAAAAATTCACATGGTACCTATGTATGTTTTATTTTCTAAGTAAACGTTTCATTTTGTCGTATTGATATAACTTCTCGAATACAAAAAAGCTTTTTGCTACTGCTTTTTTAATCACACAGTTTCCTATTGCGCCAATTTTATTATAATATTTGACCTTAAGTTCTCGTCAGCAGGTCACTTGATCTGCCGACCGTCTAACGACCAATTACACTAGTTAACTCTTGACCACAATTAAACGCTCGCATTTTTAATTAACCTCTTTATAAATGCCCTTTATGCAATAATATAACATGCTTAATTAGAAAGTAAGTACGCAGTAGAGAGATTATGAAGAAATTAAACTATACCTACATAAACATTTGTATTAAAGGTCACACAAAATGAGCTCTGTAATAACATTAAGTGTAGTAAGTATACTACATTATTAGATATTTAACCGACTTTCCCAAAAAATGACTAAGGTTCTCGTTTACAAATTACGATATAAAAACTTAATGGATCGCGAGGGCTATTCAGAAGGAGCGATTTTGAAAACTATACGAGTACAGACATGGTAAATTATTTTACAAATAACAGAGTATAATAAATTTAAATAAGAATAATAAAGATTTAATATGAATAGAGAATGGCACTAGTAAATACCAGAATCATATGGTGAAGGGCCAAGTTACCGTACAAATCTCAGTAAAAACTTGCAGTTTATAGGTACCTATATCATTAACATAACATCAACTTTTGTTTATATATCATCAACATAACATTAACTTGGAACTCTTTTGGAACAGATGTTTATGAAATTATCGATAACGATTGCGGGACACATGTTTCTTTTAGATTAAAGTGGTTACATTTGGAACCGTTACATTTAAATAACAATCAGCACATTAACAGTTCCTAAGGAGTAAGCACTAAGTAGCCATTGTTTTTAGTTTCCGATAAGGAACGCCTATTGTTGCATTTCAGCAATCGTGGTCTTCCAAGAACGTAATTCATATTCCTGTTAGCGTACACGACAGTCGACAACAGTTTCGCTGTGATTGACGTACGCAAGTCATTACCGCTGCCCCACATAAACCGCACTATACCTTTATCGTGCGAAATTCCTGCAACATTTTGTAACGAACAGGAACTATGCCTTAGACGGGCATCGTTCGAAATGGAAACAAGCACGACCGTCATAGAAAAGTAGCGTAATCATGGGCCAGCACATGAGATGAGGAGCGAACAAACCAGTCCCTAAGTACTCTGTTCCACCGATAACCTAAGCTGTTACTTGCTTACTACTCACTGCCAGTCACGCGCCAGTCTCCGATGAAACGGTTGTGGTTGTGCCGCTCTGCGCACGCGCAACGCTTATTCAAGTTGGAGTTTTGTACGAAAATATTTTGAGAGTTTTAGATTTTCGTGACGTGATGTGCTTGAAAAAAGCTTGTTGAATATGTGAATATTATTGTGTTTTAAGTGAATTGGATTGCGTTTACATTTCTAAAGTAAGTTACTTGTATGTATTTCTTTTTTCTGTTTATATCTGAATGTTTTTTAATATAATATTACTAAAAGTCAATTATTCAATTAATAAAAATAACCGTCATATGTATAAGAAACTGAAAAAACTTTTATGTTATGAAGAAAATAATATATACCGGCCGTATGGGAACCTCCTCCTTTTTTTGAAGTCGGTTAAAAATACAATAGTGACTGTGATCGCTATTGTATGTTTTTATATTTATATTTTAGTGAATAGTTGCAAAGAATACGAAATAATATATAATGACTCTACTGACTCTACCTTTACTTCAACTTAAATACCTACCTAATTATAATATAATTTAACCAACCCTCATAGTTTAATCATGACAGCATTATCCTTACACATTTTATTTATTATGTCTATGGGAATACATAACTTATTTATATTATATTATGTCTATGGAAAAATAAACCTTTCGAAATCTCATTGGCGCGTATGCTAATATATTCGTAATAAGATTTCTCAATGCATAATAATTCAAGCCACATAACAACCTAAGTATACAATTATTGCGACATTTCCTGGAATAAAAAGAACATAAAAACGGTTACAGAATTTTTAAATTTCTTTCATACTTAACGTATGTTTGTTATCATAAGTATGCGCAGATTATATAAACCTGTATTTTACGTAACTTCTAATCTTAGGAAACCATTTACAAAATTAGTAGATGTTACATTGAGTACGTAACTCAGTGATCTACTTTATAATTACATAATTTCTCGTTCTATACTCTACAATATGCAGTAAATTAATAGACAAAACACCTGCGAGTATATGTGTTACATTACGTCAACATATCATGGCCTCCGTGTTTTTAAATACAATAATTCAATTGTCAATAAAACACGCACTGTATAAGAGAAAATATTTCTCAGCAGCATTGTATTTAATTGCAAAATGAAAAGATACACGAAATCAACCTACGAGTACACAAAACTCCGTAAAAACTTCGGCAGGCAGCCATTGTTCCAAGACGTACCTGCACACTTATTAGACTCCATAAACCCTAATGTAGAGGAACAGAAACAGTATATACTTCGCAATCCCGTGCACCGCACAATACAAGCAACAATGCCGCAATCTGAACACGATGCAAACACAAAACAATTGGTAATGCACGAGCAAGGCATAAATCATAGTGAAGGTGGTTGGCCCCGTGATGTCCATCTATACAATGAAGATCATCTGTCTCGTCACCGGCGCCGCGTTCAACACGAGGATGGCTATGTTAATGCGATATTTAATTTAAGGCCTCAAATAGAACATTGTATTGATCAAAATAACGCAATTGACATGTACCAAACATATTTTGCTAATATGTACCAACAAGCCCCTGTCGAAAAATATAAAGTACAAATTGCAAACATATTTAGAGATCCCTTTGAACGCCCGGCATCTTGCATTGTGTGGACAAATGAAAAACAATCGCGGCTCGTTGCATCGTACAGCTATCTAGGATACGGTTCCGAGCAAGATTCAAAAACATCAACTGTTTGTTACATGTGGGATATAAACAAACAAACTGAACCATTATATGAATTTATTCCTGAAAATAGTTGCCTGCGCTTAGCGTGTTCACCCATTTCTCCTGAAATTTTGTTAGCCGGTCTTAACTCTGGAACCGTTAATATTTTTGATATAAGAGAAGGCCAAAACGCTGTATCCAGTAGTTCAGTTTATAACTCTCACCGTGGACCTGTAACTGGCCTACTTTATGGACATTCACGTACTAATACGGAATTTTTTTCCGGGTCGCCCGATGGCCAATGCTTATGGTGGGATATAAGAAACATTTCAAAACCAATCGATCAACTGTACATGTCTATTCGTCACGGTTATAATGTCGAACCTAGCTTTAGTAATGCAGAAGGTATTAGCTGTCTCGAATTCGATAAAGGTTTACCGACAAAATTTTTAAGTGGAACTGAATCTGGATTGGTTATTAATGCAAATCGCATGGGAAGGAGCCATTCTGAAATTTTAACATCCTATTGGTATGCTCACACAGGACCTGTGCGAGCAGTACATCGAAGTCCTTGTACATTACGAATGTTTATAACTTGTGGAGATTGGAGTGTCCGTATTTGGAGTGAAGAAGTACGCACGGCACCTATTATAGTGACTCGCCCATATCGTTACCAGGTAACTGATGTGGCTTGGGCTCCTTTGCGATATTCCTGTTATATGTCAGTGTGTGAAGGTGGTACCTTCTATTATTGGGATATACTTAGAAAGCAACGGGAGCCAGTTGCAACTTTACAAGTGTCCAAATACGGGCTAACGCGTGTGATAGCACATCCCGAAGGAGAGTCAATTGCTGTAGGTGACAACCATGGATCTATATATATTTTACATCTTTCTGAAAATATGACTATCCCAGGCAGTCAAGATAAACAATTAGTTCACCAAATCTACGATCGTGAAACGAGACGTGAACATATTTTAGATAATCGTGTCAAAGAAATCCGCTTGAAAAATCGTGGGGAGGATATTGCACATGTAGATCATGAAGAAAGTATCGATGAAGAAGAATTGCTGAAATCTGCAGAAGAGGAATATTTTAAGATAGTTAATGATGAAATTTATAAAATGGACGAACTGTTTACTAAAAGTAACTTATTAGAATAAAATACCATAATATTACTATAACCGATTATCGAAATTATATTACTAAAACATTTCCTGCTCAATGCACTTTCGATTTTATACCGAGATAAAAAGTAATGTGAACAAATAACGGTTGCACACAATTTAGGTTAATTTATGATCTTAATATGACAATAAGGAGAAGTGACGATGCCCGCATGCAACCCCGGAATATATCCGGTTAAGGGGCATGGCCGCTGATTTCTCTTACTACATAAAAACCTAACACGTGCACTTCGTAAACAATAGCATTGTTGTCATCGAAGAATCGAGGGAAATGAAACCCACTTTGACATTTTCTCGCTTAAATAGATTTCACCATTATTTATAATTTTATAAGATTGCAATACACTTTTTAACATGTTAGAATGTTAATTAAAGCGTTTATTTTCAGCTATTATTAGCTAATAGACTAGAGGTCACCAGTCGACCGCAATTCATATAATATATGACCATTTTGGCTTATTTTATTAATAAGATTATGCATATTGCATACCTCTCTAATCGTATAGGAGCTACCACCGTTGACAAGAGAGAATTTTAGTATAGTTGGTTCTTTGATATACTTTTTCTCTTTCTATTTCGGTTAGAGTCCGGGCTGTCTGGCTGGTCGCAGTGGTTGCTGTTATTAGTGCGCATCTTATCTGCACAGGAAAATATCCGTAATTTAAAGTCATTTATTAACGCGTAATTTTTAATCTTTTGCCTTTAGATAGATCCATCAGACATATTTTTTTATTGCAAGACGTTTTTTTCGTTGTTAAATAGGTGCCAGACGCAATTTTTTTATTTCAAAATCATTAAAGTGTCATCGAAATAAGTGAAATTCATAGTTTGAGGAGGCCTTATGTTCATCCTTTGTGTCCGAACAATGTAAAAAGTTAATATAGAGGGTTGCAAGGCTCTCTAGTCTACTGTTTTCGCGAAAATAACTTCATGAAATATGCTTTCTTCGGAAAACAATAACATGCGGCTCGTTCAAAGCTATCTTACTACTAGTCGTTGATTAAATCGATCTACATGAGCTAGTACTGGTTTGTGAACAAAAGTGCGTCAACGGCAACTTTCACCGACTCAAGCGAACAGACGTAGGTTAAGAACACGGACGTACTCATATCTTCTGTATCTATTTACACAGATAACATAAATTCATTCATTTCTTGTTGTGGCGCGTAAAATGGTTGAAAATAATGTGATCTTGAGATTAGATACGTTGTACTAAGTAGATAATATATTATTGGATTCAAATTGTTAAATAATATATTTAGATTTTTTTAAGTTTTATAATACATAATGCATAGATATTGTTAAATTATTTTTATATCACTGCTTTAAAAGTTACTTGTTGAATTCGAATTGTTGGTTTATTCGGAAAACTGCAAATTTAATTGATATGAAATTGAATAAACATTTCCATTATAATATGTACAAAAACATCCTGTTTTGTGTTACCCAAATGCAAACAGTTACCCATTATAATAAAATAACCAACATTATTAAATCGAGCATGAGTCAGGAATATTATATAGAGACCTAATTAAATAACACAATTATATGAATGAATACAAAACCGTCTATAGTTGATCGCAATGTTTAACATAGTTAAGCACAATTAGATTAATTCTTGTCAACGCAATCATTATGGAATGCTGTGTTTCGTACTGGTTTCCTTATGTAGGTTAATGTCTAACACGGACACTAAGACCTAGTTTTTAAATCTATAGGAAAAACCCTTTGCAATTAGTTATATCTGTATATATCTTACATAATCTTAGCGCGCTTGATTAAAACATATAATTAATATTCCTTATATCATATCAATGTTCAATATGTTTTATAATATCTGTTATCGCCTCAAATCTGAACTGAAATACTTATTAATACATAAACATTTTTGTTTCTAAAGATACGGAAAAAACTTTAAACTTAAATTACATACTATCTATCTCTACCATGGAGCAAAGTTCGTTTATGCTGAGTAAAGCTTATAAAATTTATTTGATCAAGATTAAATCAGTACCATCATTTAATCATTTATATCAGTTAAGTTGTATTTCACTTTTATAGATATGTAGAGCACCCAGTATAAATTTAGCGTGTCGTTCAGCAAAATCTCTATTTACATAACTGGAGGCACAATACTGTTACTTCCTGATTGTTCCTTAGTTGACAATTTCTCACTTCATCGCTCCTAACAGTTTAATAGAATAGTCGTATACATCATAGAATAGCTCAGTAGAATAATTTAAATTTGCAATATCGGCTATAAAATTGTACGTGATAAAACGAATAAACATTAATATAATACGTAATTATAATATAACATTACCTTCCATGAGCAAAATATACAATACACGTTATTATTTCTACGACCAAGTTATAACTATAAACATAGTCCATAATCTAGATCCTTCTATGTAAAACAGCAATCAGCTAACCTCATCAACATTGTGCTATATTACGTGCCCTTTGCTAAGAATTTTTATAACACAGCAAATGACTGTAAGACAATGCGAAACGGTTTTCTAATGCCATAATCGTGAATACCATAGCCATAGTCGCCGTATTATGTCACGATATACACGTCACGATCCTATTTGTGTTAAAAAGAACATGAATATTTTAAGCATTTAAATTTAATTAAGATAGGCTTAAATTCATATCATACGCATACGGATTCCGGCCTAACAGTGAATTTTTAACAGAGAAAAAGTGTATTAAACTTTTAATTACCTAATGATTTCAAGTAGGGATGTAACGATACATGATTTTGCCGATACGATACCGATACCGATATTTGTAGTAATGTATCGGCGATACCGATACATACCGATACCGATATCGATGGCTTGGTAGAAAAATAAATAGTGAATTATGCATAAAAAGTTACCAACATTTTAATAGAGACTCAACTGTTAATCGTATTCTTTTAAATAAAAATTCCAAATCAAAAAACAACAAAACCATTTATTTTAGTATTATTATTTTACAAAGTCAGTTAAACTTTAAGTAATACACATACAATCAGTACCTAATAAAAGTTTACTATTGGTAGAGTTTTTTCAAAAAGAAAGTGCACACGCGCGGGCGGCCTCCCGCATCGTTCATTGGGCGCGGTTTTTTGAATTGTTTGATATCGGTATCGGTTGTTTTATTATCGGCGATACCGATGTATCGGCTTGCCGATTATATCGATATATCGGTATCGGTATCGGTATCGTTACATCCCTAATTTCAAGATACTTAAATACATTGTGTAGCCTTTAGGTCCTACAGATAACATGGTTTGTTGTATCGGATGATAGTATCTAGTAATTCCAGACTGAAATCTTTAATGCTTTGTCAGTTGTTACTTATTACGATGTTACTTTTGTGAAAACACTATTCACAAAAATATCATCGTATCATACAGTCTGATGTCCTATATCTTGCACCAGTACCTTTAATTTGAATTTATATAATTATTTAATTGCATTACCTATAATAATTACATTAGTATAGCTAATTAATAGTAGGTATTAGTAGGTTTTAAGTTTTAACAAACAGTTATGACATTACCTAAGCAGTAAGCACCCTACGACGTCAACAACGTAACCTTAGACACTATTATTAAATCTTATTAAGTACCTACGTATTAGCTGGCCTTTAATTCTATTAAACATTGACAGCATTGTGCTTGCAAACTCGATATTTGCCAAGGTGACTATGACAAAGCGTCGAAATGTGTGGGCACGTAAAGAATTCGCTTAACCGCCATCGAATGCCAATGTCAACTAATTTGTAAACCAGTCCTTACAGTTATTCCGACACACCGGTGACGATCAGCTCTGACCCACTTTGCGTGTATTGTTATAACGACGTAATCCTCCCGGAACCTAGCCTTCTGGTATTGGCAGTACTGAGGACTTTTCTATGCCATTATTTTCGTCATACGCCGTCGTCATCTTTTTGTTTACACTTTTCATTTCTTCTGAAGAGTCTGATAGAATGTTTAAAATGAAATTGATAACTATTGATTTGCTTTTTGTGTAGGATTTTTTGTGTGTATCTTATAAAATTATTAGATCAATTATGTATTATATACATATTATAAATTGAATATTTTCTTAGTACAAACTACAAATACATTTTTTTAAGGCAAATAAAAACTACAGATAAAATGCATAAAAATTGCTCTACAATCAATGAGAATTTGAAGATAGCCTAGCCCGTATCCAAAGACATTAGCTTTTAGACCAAGGGTCTTCAACGTTTATGAAGCCAAGGGCCAACTATACTTTGATATTTGTTCGGTGGGCCGCAATAAAACAAAAACTTTTTATTACTAGCTGCGCTCCGCGGTTTCATCTGCTTTTTTCAGTTCCAGTAAGAATGTTGAAATAAAAACTAACAATAATATTTAAAGTTATTTATTATTTAATTTTACAGTACTAAAAGTAATTGAAATTGAAATCAATGAGACGATTGACATTGTTTATTCTTAACTAGCTTATCAATATCAGTCCCTATGGTGGTCGTTGAAATCCTCAAACTGTTTTCTAGGTGAATATCGGTGATTCTACTCCTTGTCTTCGACTTAACGTTTTTCATCCGAGAAAATAACTGCTCGCACAGGTATGTGGTACCAAACAGAGATGTCATTTTCAGTGCATGGTCTCTTATCTTAGGGAAATGTGTAGTAGTGATGTATTTTGAATAGAACTCGAACAATCCTAAGTTGAATTTGTCTTTCAAAGAAGAGTTGCATTGTAATTCTATCAACTCCATCTGAACATCATCAGGGACATCTTCGACAGAAACATTGAATGGGCGAGCAAACAAATTCAAGCTTTTTTCATGTTTTCGGAAATCGGTAAAACGCGACTCGAATTGTATTTTCAGATCCAGCAGCGCGGTAATATATTTGTCCATGTTGAGAATTCGACATGACGATAAATGTGGAAAATGCGTGGTCATATTATTTTTTAACTGATTGATCCACAACTCCAACTTCACTTCAAACGCTTTTAAAGCGTCAAATAGTTCATGAACCATATTATCTTTTCCTTGCAATTTCTTATTTAAATCATTGAGATGTGCTGTTATATCAACAAGAAATCCAAAATCACTTAGCCATGCTTCATCACCAAACTGTGGAATAGCTTTATCCTTATTAAGCATAAATGCTGCAATTTCTTTTCGCAAATCGAACACCCTTTTTAACATTTTTCCCCTGCTAAGCCAACGAACATCACAGAAATAGGTAATGTCACCATATTCGGCGTCTTGTTCTTTTAAAAACTCCTGAAATTGCCTGTGGTTAAGACCTCGAGATTTGATGAAGTTAACGGTTTTTACCACAATACTCATAACGTCTTGAATATTAACTGACTTAGCACTTAAATTCTCTTGATGTATGATACAGTGGTACTGTATTAAAGAGACATCGGGATTATTTTTCTTTATTAAAGCAACAAGTCCTTCGTTTTTTCCAACCATAGATGGTGCGCCGTCTGTGCAAATTCCAGCCAAATTTGATAATTTGAGTCCATATCTATCTATGACGGAATTGAACGATTCCAACACATCACATCCTCTTGTACTACCTTTCATAGGAAAAAGAGCAGCCATTTCTTCGGTAACGACAAAATTAACGTCAATGAACGCGAATGAACACTGCCAGTTGAGCGGTGTCAGTTATGTCGGTACTTTCGTCGAGTGCAATGGAGTAATAAACAAATTGCGACACGCGTTCCTTTAATGATCGTTCGATATCATTAGCCAATTCTTCTACCCTCCTTTGAGTAAACTAATGCCGGGCCGCCAAGGATGCTGCCGCGGGCCGCATGCGGCCCGCGGGCCGCACGTTGAAGACCCTTATTTTAGACCATACATGATACAGCATAGTCCTAAACTACTCAATAACTGTTTAATTTATCATTCTTATCATTAACCATCTAAAGCTCAAAGAGCTTTTGATTCAAAGCTTACAATAACAAATTCCTACAAACCAAATAAAATTCCTTACGTATTTCTTTTTCATCGCATGTATTGTTAGTCTACTGGGATTTCCGGGAAAAAAAAGTATCCTATATGAAATTCTGGGTCTTCAGCTACCTACATACCAAATTTCATTGGAATCGGTTCAGTAGTATTTGCGTGATAGAGTTACAAACATCTATACATAATATATACTTACAAAAATTCGCATTTATAATATTAGTAGGATAGTTCTAAAGATACCTTAGGTATTTTATTACATAATTATTATTTATTCCAGGAACGCCATGGGCACAATGCGATGAGCCACGTGGTGGCTGCGCTAGTGTTGTTGACGGTGGGCGCGGCGCGTGCGCAGCTTCAGCCGGCCGATGCGCCACCAGCCCTTAATGATACGAGTGAGTTTTTCTATACATCCTCATTATATAATGTCCTTTTATTCTTTAGAGTTGAGACTATACTCCTACGACTGTGTATGATATTACTGTAAGTTTTTTTTCATAATAGATTTTTTTAGTAATGATATTTGGAAATAGAGCATTATAATAAATAGCATAAATAGAGAATTTGAGTAAGAATACAATTTACGTACAGACGACGCTATCCAAATGTATTTCAAATTCAGTTTTCAACTGAAACTAATGAGAATAAACTCAGTAATGACAGAAAGTAGTTATAATTCTTTCTTGATATTTTGTCGTTCAATTTATTGCGGAATAGAGCATTATAGACTATTATACTAAATAACACCACGGCCATTCTTATGGTCTATGAGCAGTGTTAGATGCTGATGATCAGATTACACGTTACCTTCCTGTTACATCAATAAAAACGTGAAAGAATGACAAACAAAGAGATATATAACTCTAAACAATGAAAAAGTGACGATGACACCCGGAAAATTACTAAAGCGAACATGCTTCTACTCGCATTGGGTAAAATAACTAAAACTAGATTAAATAATAGAGAATTACGACATACTAAATCCTGACCAAACATTTAAACAACATAAGTTAACATTAATATTATTGAACTGTCGGTACTCGTGAAGAGAAAATAATGAATTGACATATAATATTCCGTTTAGCTGTTTGTATTTTGACTGAAACAATCTGAAACCATCCCGAAGAATTAAATATTTTTTATGTAAAAATCGAAATTGAAAAGTTGGGACCTCCTTCCTATGTGGTGTAACAAACCTCCTTCCTAGGTGGTACAAACAAATGCGACTAATAAATATAAACTACTCTTATAAGACAGCCTAAAGTAAAATTCTCTATTTAAAAATCATATGTACCGATTCTCAACTGGCAACATAAAGTTCATAATAAATAATTCAACATAGAAACCATAATAATAACTAGTGACCTAATATAATATGATGCAAGGATTACACCGTGATGATATTATATATCCATTTTATAAATGCTCTTTATGCTTTGATTAATTAATTTCCACAACAGTACAAAGCTGGTATTAATTAATATCGTACATATAATCAACTGTATGAAATTACGTGCTTTATGTTTAAAATAATTTATGGAGGTGCACATTTTATTTATTTGTACAAATGTTTATCATGGTCACATTATTACGTATTATTTTGGACGTGTTTACCACTGAATCCAAAATGTTAAACAGTATATTTTAATTTAAAATAAGTATGTTAAATGTAACGACCTAATAACTATCTCTTCAACAATAATACACGTCAAATACTGCGTCTAATAGTAAAATATTGACCACCGAAAGGTCTAACACACCCACATAAACAATGCAAAGTCGTAATTCATAGTCAAATCACAAAATAACAGAGGCTATTTGATTGAAGTACCGTTAATTGGACACTCACTAATCGCACAGCGCTCGCTTTCCCTTTGGAAAGTATTGAAATAGAGTTGCTTGCATAATCATAATTCAATACATTATCGCACCAGAAGCTTGCGATAACGGCTTGACCATAAACGGGCTTCTAGATTCAAAAACAGTTTTTGTTTGTGTTTTGAAACGCAAATCTATAGACGTTTATAAGATTAAGATTAGTGGCGATATACACGCAACTCTTTTTAATGTACATAATCATGTAGGTGTTAAACACAATGAAATGTATGTTGGAACTCATCGCGACTCCAACTTCCAAATCAATACGAACTGGAATTAGGAACTTTGTACATTTTTAGCTTCTCGGCTTTAATTCAAATTCATATTATAATCTTATCTGGGGATATACATAAACATCTCCTGGTAAAATTGTGAAAATAAATGGGAACATAATCCATATCATTCGATTTACCAATCTGTTTATATCACCCGAGTATTACGCAAAGATCACAAAAAATTACAGGTACTATAAACGATGGAAAGGTATTTTATAAAGTATGGAATCATACATACATATTTACTTTGTCAAACTAAATGTTGAATATACTCGTATGAAAATTAAATATGTTCAAAATAATTAATTTGAATTGGGTAGGTTGTTAAGGGCGTGGGTGCGGTGAAATTTAACATTTAACAAAATCTTGGCTTATCTTGAGAATCGTGCTTAAAGCGCTGAATACGTTATTAATAACTACCTACCTATAAATTTTATATTGAAAGGCACCTTGATTCACTGATCGTTTAGATTGTAAGGCTCGCCACATTTCGGCCCCTTTGTTTGAGCCTTGAAACTAAACAAAAGGATTAATGAATTCGTCACTTTATAAAACATATAATAATGCAAATACATAATATAATGTGATATAAATTAAATCATAAATGACGTAATAATTATAAACGAATAATATAATATTTGACTTTATTGTTATAACAATATGTACTCTACAATTTTCAAGAATTTTCGAGAACGCCTTTAAGAGGCAACTTTAAGAATGTTCTAAGATGGAATTCACTATTCTGTATTCATATATTATTCAATTTTACATTGTGCATCTCATGCTGTATGCAAATCTAATATGGAAGGGTATGTTATTACTCCGTCAAAACTACTGAAATAACGTACCAAAATATAACGCAAACTGACGAGTGACGACAGAAGATGACTTTATTCTCGTAAATTTTTTAAACAAGGTAACCTACTTACTTTGTTCTATTATTATATCGTTTCATATATATAATAAGAAAAATATAATTATCATTTTTATTACAGGATGCGGATCAGAATGCGTGCGATGTTCAGCGGACGGTTGCATCAAATGCGCTCGTCTGCTCGTCTGGCCATCGGGCAGTTGCACCCACGAGTGTCCCTCTGGCACCAGGGAGTCCTGGGCACATGACGACCAGCTCCTGGGTAGAGTGTGCTATCCTGGACACCCTTATAATGAGGTCTGTGTATTTAATACTCAAGTCTAATTCATGTAGATACATGACTATACGTAGATACGTATAGGAATATTACCGGATTCATTAGATATTAATACTGATACATCTGATGAATTGACCTTTATTAACGGGCTAATATGTAATCAACTATTATAACCGACCTCATTTCAACCTACTAACGCCCTCAACACATAAATATAGGAACTACATATATGTATAACAAAAGCTCGAGAAAATTTATCATTAATTTCTGGGATTTTATTCCAAATAATGTTCCAAAAATTTGTATTAATTTTCAAACAGTAAAAAATATTTCAAATTATACAATTAAAACGTTACAATGCCCCAAACAAAGCTTAAAAATAATCAAATCAAATCAAATCAAAACACTGCTAGTAACTCAATCCCCATACGTCGTACACATTTGGTAAATAATTAAACGAAGCTATAAAACATGTTGTTTATAAATACACGCCGTATATGGCATAACACCTATAAAACCAGATATTTACAGAGGGGAAATAGGTCACATCGCCTATGAGCAAACAACTCATCTCGTAAGCGACGCTTTGATTAAATGATCCATCATTTGTGCGATTAAAAACATTACTGACATTTTAATGTTCCTTTATTTGCACATCATATTATACGATGTTTTTGATGTAAAGCTGAAATTAATAAATAAAATGCATTTTTATTTCAATTAAAATTATGAAGGGTTTCAGAGAGTTAAAAGGGTCACATTACACGAAAAAACTTCTACGCTCAATATTACAATATTTTATTTTCAATATTTGTACAATATTATTATCACACACTTTGTTAAATATTCAAATCCATGTTTAATACGCCTACTCACGTATGTATTTACTATTTACCATAGAGTAATTCTGCAACGCGTGATCTAATAACATTCAATTACAATATCAAGATAGAAATAACACATGTAAGTACTCTATAGCACATGTTTTAACGTTTAAAGGCAGATAAGTTCATCTTAATAAAGAGTATTAAGTCGTAAAGCTTATCTCATTGCACTTAAGATGAAAGTGGCGTAAGTACATGGCTAAAAGTACTCCTTGTACTATTTATCAAGTGACGACGAAACAAAACTAACCCTCTGGGAGAATTGTATGACTTCGTGCGATATTTTTAGATCAAACAAACTTCAACAACGACTGTGTTAACAACAAACATTATCTTCCGTTAACATCTAAGACGGATAGAATGTTAAAAGCATGGAAGGTTAAAAGCTTTTTGCGAAATCCACACATATACCTAGCGTGCAACTTTCACCCTTATATATTGAACGATCCTTTATATTTTAAAACTGTGAAATAGCTGGTTGGAGTAAACCAAATTGTCGGAATGTATTTTTTGTAAAACCTTAAAATCTGATCTTTATGTAGTTTTTGTAATGATGTTTGTGAGTTTGAATATTATAGCAAAACTCCATTAATTGCTCTGCTAGAAACTAATCTCCCGGAAAATTGTAGATAGGAAATCAGTTTGAGAGTCTAGGTACAGATTATTTTAGTTTCTATAATACATAAAAAAATATTTTAAATACCTTATTATAACACATTTAAACTTTATAAAAATAAAGAATAAATACGTTCGTGCGATTAAATTAAAATACTTAAAAAAACATACCTACTATTAATTATACAAGAGGAAATGAAAAGTACGGGTAACAACATAACAATTATTATAGAAAATAAATCACTTTCATGCATGCTAAAAACACCAGAAATACACGTGTCTAATAATTTAATAAATATTGACGTTTTCCGCAGATTATGATTGGCGGTGCGTGCGGCGTGGTGGCGTGCATAATTTTACTGGCCGTTGGCGCAGTTTACGCGCGCTGTAGGAAGCACCAAGCGCACGCACACCCGCTGCCGCAGCCGCATCATGATGACGACGCGCAACTCAGGGAGTTTCACAAACAGCTTGACTGTTTACGAGTAAGTATGGTAATTTAAGAGCATGTCAATACTTAAGTTGGAGGGAAAGCTTACGATTAAATCTAATGCATCAGCGTATTGTTTTACTTCTAGCTGCAAGAGTTTAGAAATCTGCAATAGATACATATTATGTATTCAAGTTTTGCATTTATAACCCAAGCGGTTAAATTTATTTAATATTTTATTTCTGTGATAGCCCAAAAAAAATCTAATAGTAAAAAAAAACATCACCGCTCTGCTCTACAAAGCCAAACTAGCTCACACTTATAAAGAAAGGTCTAAAAGAAATTTCATAGTTTGCGTTGCGTGTAATAACGGCTCATTATAAACAGCGAACGCGTGAAATAAGCCATTATAGCAATATACATAGTTAGCAGCAGAGCCAACACAAACAATACGCTGCGACAACGTAACGCTTTCGATGTTCAACGCCCCGTTAGATCGTGAATGGGCCATGTCGTGGCGTATAATAAGACCAGACATCGCGTCTCATACAGTTATGATATCATATCGCTTTCAATAAAAGGAAAACACTCTCTCCGCAGACCGGTTGCGATTCGCAAATGAGCCTTCAATCGTGCGTGCACATTATTTTGCGTTAATGGCCTCATGATTGATAAGATGCGCTTTTGTTTTTGTGTTCTTGCTTTGCGAATTATTTTTCTTAAATTGAATCTACCGTAAGAGATGATTATATGAATCATGATGATTACAATAACCATGATTCCGAATTATTTAATAAACAATAACATTAGGTTGCAATTTTGCGTGCACAATATACATATTACGATAGATTCTTAATAATTAAATATATTTTATACTTATTCAATATAATTTAGTGTTAGGTATTGTTTCAATTAAAATTACGTATAGAGAGTTACGTATAAATTACTTACGATATCAATGTACGATATGAAATATATTAGCATTGTGTAGTTATTTATGAATTTAAACATTTGTTTTATTTCCACAGCCTCATGCGTATACTTTACTAGCTATTCTGAATCATACAAGGCACCAAGTAAGGGAGCTCTATCAATTGGGCAACAACGACGCTGCAATGGCCTACAGGTAAATAATAAGTTGTCTACTATAAAATTTTAATGCCTAGGAACTTATTGCTCAAAAACAGGGGGTTACCATGTTTGAAAGCAATATTATTTCCAGTGTGGAAAAGAAATTCTGTAATTTTTCCATACTGAAAATAAAATACTGCTTTAAGACATCATGGCTTTAAGTCATCATCATAAATACTCCTTAAATTAACCATTATTGGAACTCTACATTCTCAATCAATTTTTAACCGATTTTTCATTGTTCAGTTTAAAGCACCTTTTAGCTAAGCTAAACTTTTATAAAAAAACGATATTCCATACAGCTTGCCAAGCTAACCTTTCAATGTTTCGTTTACAGTTGTGTGCTGAGCGACCTGGCGAAACTGCTCATCCTTTTGAACAAACAGCAAGTTCCTGTTGTACCGGAAGAATGGCCAAGACTAGCCAGCTGGGCTGATCGGTAAATTGATTTAATGTTATCTGTGATATGAGTATTAGGTATCACAGATAATATAATACCTGTTACGTATTTGTATCTATAATTCTGTGTGATTACTTTATAAATTTCTAAATAAATCTTTGTTTAAAAGATTCTCATGCATATTATGAAGAAAAATAAAAATTAAAAAGAAAGCCGGATTATCTCATTGTGGCAGCTATTTTTAGTCAAATACTTACTAGAAGTCTACAAATGCCACATCTTTATCTAAAAAAATAAAATTTTCTGTAAAGTACTTTTCAGTACTCTCTTTTATGTAAGTAAGTACGCACAAATACTAAAAACGTACTTCAGTATGAAAATATATTCTACTCGCCATCCTCAGATGTAGATAATATTTGTAAGAGCACTCAAATATAACGCTAAGAGCTTTTAACATTTGGTTCAAACGTAATTCACGCCTATTTTTAAATTTATTTTGGAATATATTTTCATCAAATAAATTAAAAGCCTGAGTATATGAAGTAAACTTTCAAAAGTTATAATGCAAATAATTTCTAAACGCTGACTCTACATTATTCATTTGTAATCAATTATAGGCATTATTTATTTCTTATATTAATTATTTTACCATCACCTTTATGTTTGAACATATACACGATATATTTTAACATAATAATTGTGAAAATATTCAGTTAAGAAAACACGACTCACGAGTAACATTTAAATTTTAAATCGTAACAATCTGGATCGTCTTGAGTGTCTCTTTAGAATTAAATCTTATTACATTAATATCACCTCTTAATATTCTTTTCGTTCGTTATATAAATGTGGATATGTAATCAGCATAATATTATAATATACCGAATCAAATTATTTCAAAATTCTAATCAGCTATAAATAATTACCTTATAGTTTTCGGTATTTATACAATACAACACGTTACTAGATTCAAAAATACAACGTCTTATATACTAAATTCCTTAGCTAAATTCATTGTGATTTAGAATAAATAAAGATGTGTCACATATCTGTGTATTAATTATTCGTTATTATTTTCAGGATATTGAAACGCTACAGCCGTCTCGGTATCTCACAGCAGCCGCATCAACAAGCCCAACTCGTGAACTTCCTTCCTTCCCCACCGAGCCGATCCGACTCCGACACGACACAATCATTTTCCACTTTCAAACCACCTTCATATTCACCTACTTCATACGATAGTCATATTTTAGATAAGGATCTTGATAACCAATGGGGAGACGCCGGAAGACCGCCCAGTTACTCGCAAATAGAAAGCGAGTCCATTGTTCTGTCTGATCCTTGGGAGAGGAGACCCATTGTCAGACGGGAAAGCGTCTGGCTAGAAGACGAATTGTTTGAGATGACCAGACGACCCCAAGACGAACTTACCACAGAATTATAGTTTATAGCACCAATTTGGATTTATTCTATTGTCAAAAAGTTCGTCATTTGTAACATTTCACAAAGCCAAACAAGAATTTCAATTTGTTGATATATTTTTGCTTATGTTAATTTGTAAATAGGAGATTACATTAAATGTACTATCCATTTCAACCGCAATTCACATTCATATATCGCTACATATAGATATATTTATGTTAACAGTTTACTTTCAGATTAATATTTTAAAACTTATAAGTACAAACTTTACTAAGTTAGATAAGTAATTATTTAGATTGTAATATAAGCGTTTTCTTTAAGCCTAATCGTACCTAATAATGATGTATCTATAGTGTTTTTTATCGTTTAAATAGGCACATATTTTGTATTGATTATTAATAATTATTAAAGTTAACTTCGGACTATCAACTATACAACATCAAAGCCACGTAGAAATGTAATGTAGAGAAAGAATAGAGATCGCTGTAGCAATGTATATGTACTACTTACTTACGTAGTTTATTTTAGTAAAATTTCAGTATTTATCATATTGATAATTATACATAATTCCATTTTACTCTATGGCATAACCAAATTATGTACCTAAAGTATTTTAATAAGACTAGTCTACTTTTTAACAATGTAAAATTTGATAAATATCTGGATAAGTATTTTAATTCAAAATCTTATTTGGTATTATGATAGAATAAATTATTTTGTCAATTTATTTGACCCCTTGTTACATAATAAATTTATTCTTTTTTTAACATTGAGTTTTATTTTATTGAAAAAGGAAGTGATTTATTGAGCTTTTACGTAGATACCGTATAAACTCCATATTTTTTTTATGATACCATATAAATATTTGCCACTAACTTTATCCATCATTTTAACTTTTCATTGTACAATTTTTACAAAGCAATAATTAGTCCCTTCTTTTGGTAAGCCATGGTTACCTATTTAGAAAGAGACAAGTTGGAAACAAGAACGCTCTCACTCGGATCGTTTTTTGCGCCACGGTGCAGTCTAATTAGTAGTTTAACGTTTTTGAAAAAAATTTATAGTATCATATTACGTTGTTTTGATTTTTCTTATGGTAATGATACGTTTTATTACTGTAAGTATATAAATTTGGAACATTCTATTGAAATGCAGATGCAAGCAGGTTTATCCGCGTGCGGCAAATAAAGACACAAATTCATAAAAAGCTCTTTTTATCATTAACCTATCCTATCCTACAAATATTATAAATGCGAACATTAGTGAGGATGGATGTATGTTTGTACAGTACTCCAAAAGTAATAATGCGCATAGAAATCTTCGTCATTGTTCGGCAACTGTCATATTCCCGGAGCGTCCGAAGATGATATGTTACATATGTATAGAGTGGTTAAATGCATTTTCTTCATGCATAATTCAGTAAAATTATGTGTTTTGTGCTAAAAGAGAAAAATATTTATTTGTAAGTAACGATTTTGTTTCAATAATTCCTTATAAGTAAAAAGCGAGGATGACCCCACGATTGCGAATATATCTTTGTTAGATTGATTTACTTGGAAATTTTTATAGTACTTTTAAAGTGTCTTACTGAAGCTGGTGTTATGATGGAAGAAAATAAGGTTAAAATAACACAAAATTCATATTGTAAAAAATATGGTTTTCAAACACAGGTTTACATTGAAATCATAGAAATCTAATCATTAAAATCTCAGTTCAAAAGTATTTACAGTACTGATCATTCCAGTTTCCACAATATTATTACAATTACAAATAAATAAAAAACACAATCAAAATCAGGATTATCTTTATTTCTGACATTGTAGATACACCGGAACTTTCATTATGCTCTTCTCTCTCATTTTCACTTTCCCTACTGCTATCACCTGTGTTAATAATCATTTCATCGATTAATTCAATTCACCTTTAAAAACAAAACCAAGAAGGGTATGTAATAGCAGCTCTATTAATTCCACACAGAGAGAACACGTGCAGTCACCACCAATATTTAAAGACGACTGACGGATTTTTGAGTTTTTTGACTGACAGGCTACCGTCATGGTCACCTGCCGCCCGATTTGTTTTTGATTGTGTATGACCGTGAATTGACTTCTATTTCTTTTGAACAAGGTGTAAAATGCAAGTGCATTGTTTAGGGCTCTTACGATTCAATGATTTGAGAGTTTTCGGAAATACGACAATTAGCGAAGATTTGCATGTGCATTATTAGTTTTGGAGTACTGTAATACTCTTTCACACAAATACTACTGAACCGAATAAGTACAATGAAATTCAGCACACATATAGAAGGTAAATTGGATTAACACATAAGATAGGTTTTATCCTGGAAATCCTACGGGAACGAGAACTATGCGTTTTTTTTTTGTGAAAACGCGGGTGAAGCCGCGGCCGCGGGCGGAATTTTGTTGAATAAAAATTAAGTTACCTATTACTAATGGTAACTCAGATAAATGACTGTCATTGAAATTGGACATAAGCCTTTGACAGCTGTCAATAATTCAGTTTTTCTGTTGTCAGTTTGATGGAAAGAGGTGTTGTTTTATTATTGTCTGCCTTTTACATGAAAAAATCGCTATTTTAAAGTGAATTTACGAAGAAATAATAAGTTGTCCCAATCGTTCATAAAAAAAATTGCACGTTGGCTTAGAATAACACTCGTCAAAATGTAATTATAAAGATAAAATAATGAAATAAGGTATGTATATAGTTCAGGCAAATAACTGTAATACATGGTGCGATAATTACTTTTTTTAAGCAAAGGCTATCTGAATGTGTTAATAAGTACATCATACTGATATTGCTTGATAAGTAA
This sequence comes from Colias eurytheme, assembly GCA_907164685.1. NCBI lineage: Eukaryota > Metazoa > Arthropoda > Insecta > Lepidoptera > Pieridae > Colias > Colias eurytheme. The sequence goes on from CAJQZN010042819.1 coordinate 25,583, forward strand.
ATGTGGAAAATATATTTTCAAAACATAGTGCTTGTTGATAAAATGTTGTAATACACGGTCTTTGTTCGCCCCAAATATTCGACAGATTTAATAATATTTTTATGTATTAGTATGTTCTGGATCTTATAATACGGTTGAAAATTCATATAATCATATTGTTAATGTAATTTTTCTACATTTCAGTTAAAATACGTAAAGGACAAAGATAGAGAAGAAAATACGTATTTTTCAAGTCAGTCAAGACACTGAAACATCATGAAACAGCTTGCTGCCTGGTATGTCTTGTTTTAATATTAAATTTTATATATAAATCATTAAATGTTAATTTCTAAATGCCTTGTCTAAAGTGAATGAATGAATGAATGAAAGCTTTATTGTACACACCAAAATAATGAAATAACATTAAGTAAAATATGTACATAAAATGCACAATAGGCGACCTTATGGCTACGGAGCCATCTCTTCCAGGTAACCCAACCAAGGAAGACAGTAACAAAGAACTACTAAAGTTCATGATTCCAGATTAGATAAGAGTAATTATTAAATGTAAAGCTTTCCATAATCGTAAATTAATTGTGAATAAAAAAACTTAATAATGATTAAATATATTTGCTACTTAGTTCTTATAAAAACTGCATCTGCAACAGCTCTTCATGGCTAAATAAGTGTTCCTTAGTAGCTGTATCTGTAACTTTATATTATTGTAATAATTCAGGAAAATATAGCAAATACATACAGATTATTATGTTATTTAATTTGAAATATTCGAAAAGTCATCAGGTTTTACATTTAATATCAGTTCATCAAATAAATCTATCTTTTATATAGCAACAACATTCTGTGACTTAAGCTTCTGAAAAGTCTCTTGTAATTCCGGATTCTTTATATACTGTAAATCTTATTATCTATGTTCAATAGCAAATAAGAATAAAGAACCCATAGCTTTTGTTTTCATACTAATTTAAATCAATAACTTGAAATGAGCTAGAAAGTAAGAGGAAACCTTGTCAAACCAGTATTGTCTAGGTCAGTCAATTAACATAGATACAACTATTTGGCCATAGGTATCAGAAAAAGATAAGTTCGTATGATAAAGAAGAATGGGAGACCATGGTGGAACAGCTGTTGATGAGGGGCACTTACCGACGACGCATTATAGACTCGTCTTCTCATGCCCGTTCTTACCTTATTGATGTAGATTTAGTTAGAGGTAAGTTAAAGTGATTGGTTTTATCATATAACACATAATATTACGTATATAAGTTGACTAAAAAAAATGTGTGGTTTTATGAAACCACGGTAAAAGTGAAACTTAGGCACAAAATTATCGTATTTGTACGGACGGTTCGACCGTCACGCGACATGCGCTACACAGACCAAAAAGTTTGAGACGATGTAATAAAAGTTTCACTTTAAAAAATAATGGTCACACCAACCCTGTTTAAAATGTATAGTCCTGTAAAATTATGGCAATCAATAAAGAAAAAACTAGCTGCAGCTTGCGTCAAGTGGTACATGGTCAAAAGTTTATTTTGAAATAATTATAGCCTATATGCAAGGTTATTAGTTACATTTCGTACATGTCCATTCAACAGTTTTCGTGTTCCACATATCCACTCATCCATCTGCACAAAGTTTCATTATTATAACATAATTATAACTTTATATCAAGATCAGTAAGCAATTTCACTTTTCAACGGTGAATATCATGTCAAATAATCAAACATTACTAATGGTTATATACTACTAGAGTAATCAAATATCGATTCTACGTACTATGAACAATTATTGACTTAACTATAACTTTATTAGCTGACCCATTTATCAATTTGAATCAGTAGTTTCTAAGATAGTGTGTTTAAGCAAACATTCCAACTCTACAGCTTTATAATTTTAGGATGGATAAAATTATACTATGATACATATCATAGTATAATGCATTGTCAATCTACTCAATTTCACACAAATGGTCAGGTTTAGGTGACATTTTAATATAGCGGCATGATATTATATAGTATTCCTCGGAAATGGCTTGATCTATTTTTATGAAAATTTATATATATTTGGGAAGTCGGAAAATGGGGATAATACCCCTAAGGGATAAGTGTATCCAAGCAGACCCACATATTCCGGTTCAGGCAGTAATCATATACATTTTTCCCAGGTTCCTCGTTCCCAAAAGCGAAGCCTACGCTCGGCATGCGCCGCGTAGTATGGTTCGCACTTGTCCGCCTCGTGTTCTTGCCAGCGCTATACCAGTGGTGGGCGCAACAAACCTCGCCGGCGTGTGCCAAATTCCTATTGTCCTTGTGGTTCCTTCAAGTACTCAATATAACGTTGAACTTTTTCACACCGGCGAATATTGAGCTAGATGTAAGTAGATAAGCTCATTTTAAATTTTCATTCTGACAGAGCTTCACCGACCGTCAGTGCGTACCATCGGCCCTGACGATACGCATTGACCGACCGTCAGTTTGTATCATTCAGTGCTCTGCGTACCAGTAAACTGACCAGACCTGTTCAGTCTGGTCAGTTTTGCACCGGTCGGTACAGCACTGAACGCGTTCATTTGTTTCCATAGCGCGTCAGTCGACCGACGCTACGCACGCGCATGCGCTCGACCGACGGTCCTCGTACGCAGTGCGTAGCGAAATACTCGTGCGTATGGTCGGTCTAGCACTGTTCAGTTTATGAATTTCCATACATATGACAAGCGCGACTGACGTACGCACTGACGGTCGGTGAAGCTCTGTAACCGCCCTTAAAAGATACTATAGTTACTCTTCCAAAACTCATTTTGCCCATAAAGTTCAATTTTTAATTTTCCAACCAAAACTGTTTTATCTTATGAGTTTTCTACTATCCTAGGCCAACTGTTGGATAGTCCCTATGGTCCTGATGATTGTTCTTAGCGTAGTGCACTCGCAAATTGTTTGCACCACTGAAATGGAGCTAGCCAGAGTTCGACCAAGATCTACTTACAGGAGGAAACTACCGAGATATTTTAGGTATATTTTAACTTTTCTATCTCCATAATATAGGAAATCTAAAACAATGTATTAACTGTATCATGTTATGATTGAGTTAAACTCTTATTTATTCAAATAATATCAAACGACATTACAAGAAATTATTTTTAATAATATAAAAAATTCTGCCCTGGCACAATTTTTTAGATTCACCACTGTATTAATCAAAATCAAATTTATCCGAGTTAAACCTAATGTCATTATAAAATATTAAATGGTAATATGAATAGATAATATTATAGACGGACGCGTTCCTGTGACGGTGGAAGCGGCGTTGCTTCGGCTGAGAGTGGAGCGACTTCTAGTCAAAGTAAAACTCGTGTGACAAAACCGCCCAAGTATCGTAGACGCGTCTCAAGGCCAGATATAGCTGATGGTTTGAGGTAATAACTAAAAACTTCTAATACATTTTAAATATAACTTTGTAATGATATATGTCCACGTCGATTGTCTATTCCCATCAGGTTATATGGAAAATCTTATTACGTTTTGTAATCAGTGATAAAATATTATATACATATAGAAGATTGAAACACTTTTAAAGGATAAGTATTATTTTGAATTTAAATAGATTATGTTTTTCATTACATTAAACTCTCTATCAAGTTTTCATATTTCAGGAAACGACGAAAGGAACCAACAAAAGATAGTCCTCAAAGTGATAGTCGCGATTTAACCAAAGAAAAATTACTCAAAAAGAAAGCAAAAGATTCGGACGACGAAGACTATATGGCTTGGAAAAAACCTGAAGTTCCTCCTACTGAAACTTTAAACCCACAGCTTGATAACGCTGAAGCTAGCACATCTTATAAACCGAATGTTTTAACCAAGAAATATTTGGAAATCTTCAATGTACGACAAAATCAGCAAGAAGATCCTCCTAGGCCAATATTCGCAGATGGAGACGATGGTTTTGAAAGTCTTAATGGATACAATTCGAGTGAAGGAGATAATCGTAATAAAGAGAAAGCTCCAGAAGCTAACGTTGCGGATAAAGAAGCAAATATAGAAAATCAGCAAATACCCCAGGTCTCTTCAACATCAAAAGAAACACGTAAAGTCATTGATAGTAACAGCGATGGAGATAAGATCGAAAAAGACGACGAAATAGATGAGAAATCAAATGATCCTGATTCCGATAATGCAGTAACGACAAGCAGTCCCAACACTGGCAAAAGAGCCGGTGTGCGTTTCAGGAACTCCTGGTCCACGGAGAAGCTAAAAAAATTTGCAAATGACGATGCCCGTCTTGATAAACAAAAGGTAATTTAATGAAACAAATGTAGTGAATATAAATTTATTTTCAATATTCTCGGCTAATTATTTCTTTTCCTCGAATGAGCTTGCTAACAAATGATTTTTTACAATAATAGGTGGTTATACCTGCTGGCAATAATCAACATGGTTTTCCAGGTAGATTATCACAAAATCCATTGTGGCATGTCTTGATTAATTGTTTCCTATACGAAATCCCTAAAACATGATTAAAACGTTAAAACTGCTTTTTCAGGAACCTGCGGGTATTTAAAATAATATATGGGATTACGTATCCGAAATTGTATTTGTGTGTAAATGTCAAAATTAATATGGGCGATTTGTTTAGAAATTAGAAAATTACCAGACATCGTCGTCTGACGGGGAATGCTCAGCTTCCGCGCCATCCATCGCACTGCCTTCGCACCATACCATGTCTGACTGGGTTGGGCAAATCACTAACAGTAAGATATTTCACCTGCCTTTTCTAACCTCCTTCATGTTACTCGTATTTTCACTTTTCTAGAATAAGACAATGTGACGGTTTTTAGGTGAGGAAAGCAGCTATGAATCACAGTCGGAAGCTGGCCATTCGGATGTCGGCTTTCATTATACTGCAGATAGCTCATGGGATCCCTTTGCTATACTAGATCCTTCAAGTGATACAGGTAAACTTTAACCTAATATGAAAAGGAAAACATACTGTAAATATTCTGTAAAATAGTTTTCTATCAGAACATACGGAGTTGTCCAGAATTAAGGTTGTTTTAATTTTTTTTTCTATATTGTTATTAGAAACAACTTCTATCTCTCTCTCTCTCGGAACGCGCACACCGCGATGATTTATTTTTTACAGACTGTCCTCTAACATATATTATTATACTATGTATCCTGTGATAAGATCGGCAGTACTTGTCTTAAATCGCTTTCTATATCGAATATAATACTTGTCCATTTTTAATAAAAACAAAACTTCCAGTAAAATGCACAATGTGGGAACGCGGATCAACATTACGCGCGGAACTATCGGCAGTGGATATCAGTTGGTACGTCGTAGCGCGTGCTGAGAGAGCAATGGCGGCTGACGGGTGTCTATGGTCCGGGTTGGTTATGGCCGCTCTGGTCGCGTTGATTGGACCGGTTTTGAGGCTTATTCAGGTAATATTTGGTGGTTTATTATCGTAATTGACCCGAAATTTATATTTAATTGTTTCTTGTTTTCTTTAATTTTTTTAAAACTATATGCCCCGGCACGTGTTGTTCTGCCCGTACTGTATTTTAGTGTTTTTCCTCCATTCTTTCTTCCTCTCCGAATTGGTCGAGCCATTCTTGAGTTTTACTCTCAGCAATGCATTTGGTGAATTGAATCGCCATTATTATATAGATTATAGACTTAACGTGAAGATGCAGTTATAGGTTTGTGGTTCCACTTATATTGTTTTTTTAAGGTTTCGATAGAGCAGGAAGGAAGTACCGAGGAAGAATTGCAGTCGATATCCCTTATGAGTATACCAGCAGTTGTCGGTAATTACACTCAAGGATCTCCGTTATGTGTATTTAATGGCGCTTTCGGGGATAATCCTTGGTAAGTACATAATATACATATAATGGAACAGTGTAATTTTTTTTTTGTTATCTGATGAGAATATGATGCAATTCAAAACAACGAAATTTTTCCCTAATTTTTCATGGATAATCGCTATCAAGAGGTGATCCGATAACAAATTCCCTTTTATTTCACAAATGAAGAGCCATAAACATTAAAGCACATGTAAAAATGTTTTCCTGAGCCCAAAAAGATAACTTTAATATAATTTCCGTTGAATACAATTTTTATAAGTACCTGACGCTGACGTAATCATCAAAAATCTAATTCTACACAGGGAGGTGTCAACAAACTTGTTATCCTGCATATTACGTTTCACCCTAAGCGGGCTAGTATTTTTCCTCCTCGCGGTATCGGAACGTGCGTACAAACAACGCTTTCTGTACGCAAAGTTGTTTTCGCATCTGACTTCCGCGAGACGAGCGAGGAAATCCGAACTGCCGCACTTTAGATTGAATACAGTAAGGAATATCAAGACTTGGCTCTCTACTAGGTCTTATTTGCGGGTAAGTTTGAACATTAAGGATCTATCCTAATTGAAGTGAAAACTTCTTTAGCGGCGTTGGGTATAAAATCTTAAACTTGCGTCAGGACACGTGGCCTGATCGAAAAAGCGTAAGACGGATTTTTTTTAGCCCTTATATTACATGCGTAAGACGGATACCATTCCAAAATATCAAACATGCTGAACGTTAATAATCAAGTTTTCACTTCTGCCGGCACTCCCGGAGTGCAACCCGTCTTTTTTTATTATTCGTAAAGTTGAAATAGCTCAGGGGCCTTAGACAAAGTAACAATTAAAAAACGATAACGAAGTTAGAAAAGGAAAAATGTATGGGATTGACATTAGATAGACCACGTGATCTAACGCGGCGTATGTCAATCCCATACATTTTTGCCTTTTCTAACTTCTTTATCGTTTTTTAATTGTTACTTTGTCTAAGGCCCCTGGAGGTTTAGAAAGTTTATCACCGTTTTTCTTCAGTTATAACTTCTTTTCAATGCATTATCATTAACGCCCATAGTTTTGTTTTCCACCACTCTAAATAAATGTGAAATGAAGACAATGTTACATCTATAGAGACTTAGTTATGTATAGAAAAAAAATATTTTCATGATATTTAATTAATTAATAATAATTGTATGTCGTCATTATTATGTTTTTTTATAATTACTCTAATAATTAACATTTTAGCGCCGTGGACCTCAACGATCAGTAGACGTTATTGTATCAGCTGCCTTCATGATAACACTGACACTATTGGCCTGCGTTAGTGCTCAACTTCTAAAGGTATCTATCTTACAATATTTCAGCCAATCATACTATAAAATACATTGGACAATCTTCTTCTACTATATAAAAATAAGTCGGGTTATCCTTCCTGACGCTATAACTCCAGAACGCATGAACCGATTTCCACGGTTTTGCATTCGTTGGAAAGATCTCGGGCTCCGTGAGGTTTATAGCAAAGAAAAGGTGTCTCTGGTGGCGAAACGGAGTTCGCCCGGTTTGCTAGTATTAACTAAAAGTACTTACCTTGCTATTTACATTTTTTTATAGAATCAAAAGAAAAATCTCTTGAGATAATATGATGCGATTGGATGCGCACATAACATTTGTTATAGCTTGAACTCTCTCACAAAATTTCAATTTTATAAAATAACTGACTATAAAGTATTACAAATATCTTCCAGGATTCTATAACCCTAGAAAGGAGTTGGTTACTCGAAGCTATGGTATGGAGTGGCTGTCTCGGAGTCTATCTATTGCGTCTATTGACCCTTGGCAGTAATGTGAACAAGAAATACCGTGGATGTCTGTCCGCCATACTCACGGAACAGATAAACTTACACCTGGCCATGGAGCAGCGACCAGAGAGCAAGGAACAATTGACTGTGGCTAATAATGTACTGAAGTTGGCTGCGGATCTGCTGAAGGTTAGTGAAGTTATGTGCAATTAGGAAAATTGCGTATTGTATTTTGTATTTTTTTTTTCTTCGAGTGATATCTTGTATTGGTCTTGTTGTATCTTGAATTATTGTATAAACAAAAGGTATAAACAAAAGTATGTTAATTAATTAAAAAAAATCTATGTTAATACATTTTTATAAAAAAATAAACGTGTGTGCCGAGCACACGTGTCAGAAGTGACACTACTTTGGCAAGATTCAAAGATACCAGATCAATCGTCGCCTTACTCTATGACGTGACGGTATTGCCATGACGCGACATCAAATTTTACTCCCAACGCGCCTTAACAACTTCACTTCGTTTCACTTCAAAATATTCTTCTTTTAAATATATTTTAATAATTTTTATTTTTATTTTTCTAGGAACTAGATGCACCATTCAAGATATCAGGAATCTGCGCGAATCACTACTTGTACACTATCACTAAAGTGGTGATTCTATCTGCTCTGTCTGGCGTCCTCTCCGAAATGTTGGGTTTCAAGCTAAAACTTCACAAAATTAAAATAAAATAATAACCTGGAGTCAATAAATACAAATTTTATTAGTAGTGCCACATTAGTATAAGAATCTTAAAGTTTTATAGAATCGTGAATAGATCCAAATAAATGTATTTGGTGTACTGTTTTGACGTAATTTTAAAGTGGACTGAGTTAGTTTTAAGGAATATAAAAGACGAATTGTTGTTAGCGCAAACAGACCAATAAATATTTTAAGTATTAGATAGATGCTACATATTTTTATTGTGTGTTACGAATTTTTTATTTTATCGAAATAATATCTCGAATTAAGATTATACGCTTGCGTCATTTGCTTTATATTAATTCAAGGTGCATAGCTTAATGCCAAAATAACTTAGATTACAAAATAAAAGACAGATGGAGCGTTGCCGAACTAAACCGAATTATTTATCGTCATTTCCATAAAGCTATGTGTGCTGTCATTTCGCCGTTGCACTGTACGAACACGGTGCTTCTGTGTGCGTGTAATGTTACCAGATATTGAAAAATTTCCCAAATTTTTACCCGACTACGGAAGAAAGAGGGTTATGTTTCTCGAGTGTATGTATGTATAATATTTTTTTAACAATCCCTGCAGTATAAACTGTTGGATCGATTTTGAGTTGTGAGGTGTCATTGCAATCATCTTTTATTATGAAGGTAGTGGTGGTAGTGACGTAGGCTACATAAATTAGCAGTCAAGTTTTAATTTTTATTTTAATATAAATTCGGGTTTATGACATTTTAAAGTGAAACTTTTATTACATCGTCTGAAACTTTTTGGTCTGTGTAGCGCATGTCGCGTGACGGTCCGCTGCCGAGTAGGTATAAAGCAGTGTTCGGAACCGTACGATAATTATCGTACAAATACGATAATTTTGTGCCTAAGTTTCACTTTTACCGTGGTTTCATAAAACCACACATTTTTTTATTATTATAAAATTATTTTGTTACATAAAGCACCTATCTACTAAAGTTATATATGGACAAAATAATTTTATTCATTTTTTTATTAAATAAATTACTTTAAAAGGTTTTTATTTTTCAAAACATGAATGCGAATAGCGGTAGTTTTTATTCGAGAATGCGGGACATTTTGTTTTCATCATATCCATCATGGAGTTCACATGAATTTAAATCTTGAGTGAAAACGACTATGACGCTTTTTATAAAAGTAACAAAAAATGTATAATGCTTATTAAAATAATCTAATAATGAATGATCATTATTAGATTATTTTATTATTGAACCTTTATTGCACTATAGAAATAATCACATTCACGATCGAAAAATCCAACAGCACTGCCCCGAAGATCTTTTAACCATTTTACCGTTTTACCCCTAAAATTGGCAAATTCATTTTCAAAATACTGGCAGCATACGTTGAAGTTTTGAATTCCTTCGTATATGTAAAATTATTATTTGTATATAAAATAAAATAAGCCAAATAATCTACAGAAAACCTGTAAAACGATGTTTTATCTTTTTGTTTGTTTTCGGGAACAATTTTTACAGCGTTTTAATATCACAAGACAGCATTTTTTTACTCAAATATCAAACCCATTTTGACGTATTGCATGCCACTAGAATCGCTATAGCACTGGCGGAGGTACGTATTCGTTTTTGATTTCGTATTTTCTTTGACAAGGGCGACGGACGATTGACATGCTCCATCTACATTTTATTTTGTAATCTAAGCAAAATAAAGACTACGTATTTTGAGAAGATTTAATAAATCACGATCAATGTCACTTTTAAGTTCGTATTTCACTTTTTTACTTCAATTGTGTTTTTTACTAAAACATGAAATTACCTACCTGACTACCTCCCTCTACTTATAATGATTTTCAAATATTCTAGTTTCTTATGATAAACTTTTTGACTATTTATTTTTAGACACCATTTTTTTTTTTATCAACATACTCAGTCGTTGTTCTATTTTTTAAAGTTCCTTGTTCTGCTTGCGCTAACATGCTAACTGCGAGAAGGATTTGAATATTAATATTATAATAATGCACTTTTTACCTTTCTTAGATGTCTGAATGTATGTTACTAGAACATGCATCAATGCAATTTTTTAATGTTAGTTCTTTAAATAGATTTGATCTCATAGAAAATCTTAATAAATCTCATTTTATAGATAAAACCTTTCTAATTGCTGTTTTATTAATATTAAATACCTACATTACTACTTCTTTTGGGTGCTAATTTTTCGATAAATTATATGGTAAATATTTTATGTTAATTGGTTGGAAAATAAATTATATTATAGTTATATACGTAAAAATATTGATTCTTTAATTATATAGAAAAAGCAATGGCCAGTCTGCCCACATTATCTATTATTTTATGATATAAATTTATATTGTTAGTACCTACTCGTCCCCTAGGTCTTTTGTATTATTTCTATGTTTCACATTTGCCATAATAGCGTAGCGCTGCCTAGTTAAGTGTAATTACGTGTAAGTAGCATAAAATGCTATAAAAATTAGTATAATAAATATCTTTGAAAAATATTATGTACCTACGTGTTTTTATTTATGTTTCATCCTGTGGTTTCATCCTTTTAGTGTGTTGTTATAATAACAAGTACTACTCGACCAAGCCAACTAGACCCTTTTCAACTGTGACGTCACCCGCCCATGTCTCGGGTACAGATAGCAAAAAAAAAATATTAATAATATCACTGTTCGCTCTCCGCTATGAATAGTCTTATTTTTCCCCATTTCGAGGGCTGTCTATGAATAACAACACAGTAAAAACTTAAACAAATAACAACGAAAAACTTAACAGTCAACAACAAGCTTTAACGATTAATAATAAAAAGTACAGAAATAACTAGCGATGCGAAACGTACGAATGCGTCGATGCTGCGAACCGTACTAAGGCGAACGCGGTACCTGAGGCGGTAAGCGGGCGGGGAGGCCGCATTCCACCCGAGCGTCTAGTTGGCTTGGTCGAGTAGTACCTACAGGTTTACTCGTTATCTATAGCAGGCATGTAGGTACATATTAAAAACATACCTACAGGCGAGGGCCATTGCGCAAGGGCTAATCTGGCCAAGGCTGCCTCAAGCTAAATAAGACATGATAAGTAAAAATTAAAAATAAATTAGTTGTTAATTAATTAATGACTATTAATTGCAACAGGCTTATGATGGCAGAGGTTGTTTTTATAAGTTCATGATATTGAAATTATAAAAAATAGTTTTATCTAAATAACAGATGAGGGTATATTTTTCTAATCTTGGATCTGAGACTTTTATATTCCTTCAAAAAAAAATTAGTAGTATGTAAATGAACACGTGCTCGAAAGACTGAGTACATATTTCCTTGCAAACCATTGCGAAGTCTTCTGTAATGATAACTAGTAATTATTCTGTGTCTATAGTTGGCACAATACTTTTAACTTTGACAAATAAAATAACGATAAGTTCACTGTTTTCACACCTAAAAAACCCGGATCGAATATAATTGTCGCATCCCTCTAGTTAATTAATCTGCTATTTGATTGAACGATTAGTGCGTTCATTGAATGGCTATGGCTAAAGCACAAGTCGTCACGTTGTTAAACGTCTTGACTGACCGTTATCATTTAGCATATTCGTTGGATTGGACAGGCTTGTCTCACTCCGCGAGGTACGTCCATAATTTACTTATTTACTACGACGCAGAGCCCAGCCGGCCGCGAAATGATTATCGAATCAGTCGATTAAAAATATTTCGTGCAAATATTTTTTTACGATTTGGATGAAAAAAAATATTTCAAGTAAAAGGTATTGTGTGGCGTTCGGGTGCTCACCCACCCACGTCACGATGTACTGAAATAAAACAACACGATACATTTAATCGAGCGTGTGCGTGTTTTGTATTTGCTTTTTCTTTTGTGTGTGCTATCATAACGTTCGCGCGCGAGTCGCATAATTATAAGTACTAGGTTTGAAAAATTATTGAAGTGAAACTTCTTTATCGGGGTTGGAAAAAAATTTAGTGTAACATTTTTTCGTTACGCGTGACATTTTTCCGTTACGCGCCATCTTTTTCTTATCCCTACGGACCCTACCACGCGTGATTCGACGTATTTCTGTAAAGTTGCATCACAGTTGACAGATATTTACTGTGGTTGCATAATATAGTAAATTATTTTTGCAAAATAAGGTCATAAAGAAGTTTCACTTCTTACGTGTGTTCACTAGTACACGCACATATTTTTTTTAGAGCTTACCTAAAATTATAATGATACTAATAGTTAATACCACAGTTAATAACTAAATAGGTACATACTAGGTATCAACCCTAACATCGTAAGAAAAGATAAGGGCCACGCTATAGATAGAGATAATTTTGTCTGTTTCGCGTAGTACGCATTTATTTATATCTTTTTGCCGAGTATTTCTTCTGTACCTGTAATATTAACTATTCGTGGTTTGGATAAGGGAGTGGGTTATAAGTTAGTAAACAACTCGACGAGTTGACCTCTAGTCATTCAAATAGCAGTTTCAACCAATTGACTGGGACATATACATCGCCTCGGAGGTCATCAGTAAGCATGTGCGAAAGGTACTTAAATTGCATAGATCTTTCTATATTTAAATGAATCAAACAAATACAATATTGTATTTAAAATATGAATAAGGAAGTCAGGATTAGTAAAATAAAACATGGCATTTTGAAAACATTTTATTTTAACACAAAATATGATAAAATAATATTAACAGTAATAGACTGGATTACATTTAGGATGCGCTAGAAAACCAGAATTGTCGTTAATAATTAACTTACTAAGCCTGCGCAATCTTGGAATAAGCATATAGTTGAAAATAACAATAAAAAAGCAAATATAAGAATTTTAAAATCTTACAATAATACATGGGAATCATGCATTCTAATCCTAGACTTATCTATAATTTATTGAAATTCTTTGCAATCACTACCTAAAATATTACAATCATAGTAATATTAATAATTAATTATCGTACACAGTTCAGTGCAAAAATTTACAAGTCTTAATGAACTCATTAACGCTAGAACTCAAAACCTAAGCATATTGTCGACTATTACCTATCTATATGTGTCACAATATTCGCTAAGTCTTTTGAGCTATTAACTCTAAACACATTTACTTTGTCTGCCACAAAGTTACTTAAAATATTGCTTAAAAGTTTCAATTTTAAAACTTTTTATACAATTTTGAATTTGTAATAAATTTTTCTAACATAAAACATTTCATTCAGTATTATCAATATTATTGTATATTTATGCGAGATTAAAACAGACATGGCAAACAAAGAAAAGTAATACATATACAGGGTGTCCCAAAAAGTAGTGATGAACGGAAGCTGGGAGGTAGAGGACCTAGAGGGCTATCCGAATCACCCCCATGTATGTTATGCGATTTTTCGTATTTTTGGAGTTATGACGTTTTTTTCAATTTTTCACTTATCGCCGAGTACGATGATATTTTCACTCATGGTGACGTCAATTATTGCGCTAGATGCTTGATTTTTTTTTTTGTTTGCTAAGCTGAAAGATAGGCCAATTCAGTATGGTAACATTTACTATCGTTAGATATTTGAATGGAATAAAAAAAGAATTAAATGCCAAGAAAGATAAAATTACCCAGTATGCTCACCACTTCAAGGGCCCGTAAAAAAATAAAATCACATAAAAAAAGTTTTCCGTTTGGCTTTTAAAAACTTGCTCTATCTATCAGGTAGCTACCCTGAAAATTTCATTTTATTATTCAGAAGGCTTCAATCGAAAAATTGAAATCTAAATGTGGTAAGTGCAAAAATTTAATTAACATGATGATTAATAAAAACAAATTAAAACCAATAACAAGGTGTTTAATTACCATAAATTTTTAAAATGACCCCGCTGTTGCCCAGTGCAAGTGCGACATCACCGTAAAAAGTTGTCTTTTAAATGTATGAATGCCCTTTTATCATTTTAGTGGTTTCTTTTGCTACTGTGAATTTCCGGGTTATTTCGTCCATATTGTGGCAGTCTCTAGTCTTTGTAGTATCCCCACGGAAAAAAATCGATAGAGTTTATGTACCGGGGACCGTGGAAGCCAGGCTAAAGGGCAAAGATACCCTGAAAGATGGATTGGTCGTTGCAGCCTGCGCATGCGCCGGTGACGCCTGCCCCTCACAGGTCCCTCGACCTAAACCCCATTGATTTGTTTCAATGAGGATACTAAAAAGACCACGGCTACTTGAGAGAATGCCACAATTTGGACGAAATAACCCGAAAATTCATAGTAGCTGAAGTAACCATTAAAAATGATAAAAGGGCATTCAGACATTTAAAAGACAACTTTTTACGGTGATGTCGCACTTACATTGAGCAACAGCGGGGTTATTTTAAAAATTTCTGGTAATTAAACACCTATTTATTGGTTTTAATTTGGTTTTAATGATCATCATGTTAATAAAATTTTTGCACTTACCACATTTAGATTAAAATTTTTCGATTGAAACCTTCTGAATAATAAAATGAAATTTTTAGGGTAGCTACCTGATAGATAGAGCAAGTTTTTAAAGGCCAAATGGAAAACTTTTTTTATGTGATTTTATTTTTTATGGGCCCTTGAAGTTGTGAACGTACTGGGTAATTTTATCTTTCTTGGCATTAAATTCTTTTTTTTTATTCCATTCGAAGATCTAACGATAGTAAATGTTACCATACTGAATTGGCCTATCTTTCAGCTTAGCACACAAAAAAAAATCAAGCATCTAGCGCAATAATTCACGTCACCATAAATAAAAATCTCATCGTACTCAGCGATAGATGAAAAATTGAAAAAAACGTCATAACTCCGAAAATACGAAAAATCGCATAACATACATGGGGGTGATTCGGATAGCCCTCTAGGTCCTCTACCTCCCAGCTTCCGTTCATCACTACTTTTTGGGACACCCTGTATAATATTTAACATTAAATTCCTTATGCTACATTACATTACTTATTATTCATACTATTCCAATATATTAAATAAGCTATGGTAATCAGAAATATATTTCTGTCACTGCACCTCGGTATCGATTTTCCTATATTGTGATGTTTTTCAGTCACATGGAAAAAAACAATTCTATGAATCGAGGTAAATAAGATTTTAGTACAATGATGAAGGTTGAACTTTAGAAACATGGTATATAAGTCATATACCTATTACCTACGCAACAAAATACAATTTTTCCAAACTGAAAAATTATTCTATTCTCCATTCATATCTCCGACCAAACAATTCGTATTAGCTTTGCGCTTGTTACAATCCTCATGCTTGATACAAAACAGTTTTGCAAATTCTTTTTTTATTTAGTACATTTGAACCTTACTAGATGCCTACAAATAATAATCTGAGAGGGATCTATCTGAGAGGGACACAATACAGAAGTAATAAGGAAATTAAATATTAGAAAACACGTACAAAAGATTTGATAGTATTTAGTAATTAATAATTTACAAGTAAGCAATAGGGTGCACATATGAAAGGTGTATTGTCATCATTTTATTGGCGGACGGGCTATTTAGTCATTTTACAGAAAGTCTAATATTTTAGTGTTGAAACATGAAAAAGTTTATAATCCGTATCTATTGCACATCTTATTCTATTCTTTTACTGTTACTTACAGCATATACAAAATTAACATTTCAACTAAATTTAAAACTGTGTCAAAAACCCGCCCAAATAGAAAAAGACATCAAAGATTACAGACAGACCAATATTTAAACTTCCAATATTGTTAATAATACCCCATATTGATCACAAGCGCAAATCTAAGCCA
>CAJQZN010042820.1:0-14856 GCA_907164685.1 Colias eurytheme
GAACCCTTTGTGCGCGAGCCCGACTCGCACTTGGCCGGTTTTTTTAAATGATTTTAAACGCGGTTTAAAGTGTTCGAAACGTCGGGTTTTAAGGAATAAATTGCGTTTAAAATTCGTTAAATGTATGCTAATAAAAATATTCGCGTAAAATCAAGAAAATACTAAAGATAACAAATCTACAATTTTATTGCACAAATTTAATTCGACTGTACATATAAACGATCACTTGATAATCGATGTTTATCTGATCGAGAATGTCCACCGATTTTAATCCCAATAGATAAAACTTATCGTTCCCCTTATCACGCAGATTTATATCAATCCCAGTAAACATTGCAAGGGAAAATAGAACTAAATACAAGCTACTCTACTATGTTGTAAAGTTCAATTTTGAGTGCATGTTAACAGATGCAGTGGGATCCGTTTTGCGTCGTTACGTAAGTCAATACAATATTGACGATAATAATCTTAGTTTAAATAATTGAAAAGTTTTTCACCACAGTTTTTCACCTACTGAAGAAATAAATTAAACTGACATACCTATATAAAATATGTATATAGAAAATAATAATTGAGTCCTTAACCTATAAAATCTAGGTAAGTAGGTACTAATGAAAAATAAACAGAAATTATGAAAATCATTAGAATTTTTTTTTTGATTATTTACTTTTGATGGATTTGTAATGAGTTTTATCATAACTATACAATTTGATAAAATATTTCATCGACAGAATATCCTATTATTGATTTAATTTCGAATAAATATTTGTTCTGGGCAAGTAGATAATTTTAGTCCCAAAAGTTGTAAATGAAAATCCAAGTATTTTTTCAAAAAATTCAATAAAAAATTGTTATCTTTACCCGAATATTTGTATTTACTATTTTTGCTATACGAATAAATTGTTATCAGCATAAAGTTATATAAAAAATATGTTGCAAATTGTAACACTGATTTTGTGGCCATTTTGAACCCTCAAAATCAACAAATGACGGCGCGTGTGACCGTGGGAAAGAGGGGTTGACTCTGTGGTCAAAAGCACCCCGACTGAGGGGATAAATGGCTTTATTGTTTGTAAAATTAAATCTTTAAATAAGTACGAATGTTGCGCAGATTAAACGTTTTTGGTAGATTGAAAACTTATAAAAATTATTTAAATTGTATAAAAATTTTTAGAGTACGTTTTGCAGTGATCTTCTATAAGCACGTTGAGAGTAAAATTTAAATGTCGCATAGCAATACCGTCACGTCAGGGATTAGTGCCATATCACACTAGCGGATTGCGAGCGGTTTCAAAGCGGAGCGGGTGCGCAACGAATACGTTGCGGGCGCGCAACGAACACGCCGCGGTTGCGCAGCGAATTCGTTGCGGACGCGTCATTTTGTATACTCTCGCACAAAAGCCAGCCCTTCCGCCTTGCCTAACTTCCATTCAATATTTCCATCGTTTCTGTAGCACTCAATTTTTTAACCGTACTGTGGAAATGCACTTACTTAACAGTTAACTAAAGATGTAATAACAACTGGAGTTGTTAAAAAAAGGTGCTATAAAATTGAATTACTAGGACTTTTAGAATGTACCATACATTCCAAAAGTATGTAACGACTGACCAGTATAATCTCTCCCATAGCAACGTATGTTATAAAGAGATTTTGTGAACCTAATAATTATGAGCAAAGTGATAGTGAGTTGCTGGTTGCTTGATAAAATTTTCTATTCACTGCTATTTATCTAATAATAAGATAGCCCTGTTTTAGTTAAGGAGCTTTAACATTTATTTCACTAATGAACTTTCTTAATGAGCAATTAAGTTATCTGATTGCATTTCGACCAAGATTTAATAGATAAAACAATACCCTAAACATTAACATGTTATGAAACTCGTAAAAAATAATGATCTCATAATTATTATACTATCACAAGTTATAAGTAACAACCAGCACGGATTCCATTTTGTTAATGAGTGTACATGACTGCGACGTAAACGTTGCGCATCTGCCACGCGTCCGCAACGAATTCGCTGCGCAACCGCAACGTATTCGTTGCGCACCCGCTCCGCTTTGAAACCGCTCGCAATCCGCTAGTGTGATATGTCACTAAGGCGGCGATCTTTGAATCTTGAAAAAAGTTTCACTTCTGACATTGTAAACTTTGATTACCGTTTTAGTATCAAATCATGTTCCTATCATCCCATGAAACCATACCAAGAAATAATTTGTGAAAACTTGAGAGGAAATTTCCTTTAAATTTAAATGTTTGTCAATTTGTAAACAAGGTTCTTAAAATACATGGCATGTAATGAAAAAGCGTACGAAATCGCAATCATAATATGTTATTACAAAAAGTATTTTAAAACGAATCAGATAAGATTGCTTATCGCTTGTTCCAGTAACAATATTACATGTTAACGATATATATTGCAGAATAACATGTTGTAATTGATGACTAAATGGATCCTTACTTTTTTATCTTTTTATCACACCGTAAAAATGACTGTTTATTTATAACTAGCTGCTCCGCGCGGTTTCACCCCCGTGGCTCCACTCCTGTTGGTCGTAGCGTGATGATATAAAGCCTATAGCCTTCCTCGATAAATGAGCTATCTAACACCGAAAGAATTTTTCAAATCGGACCAGTAGTTCCCGAGATTAGTGCGTTCAAACAAACAAACAAACTCTCCAGCTTTATAATACATATTAGTATAGAAAATGCTGCTTATTATACTAAATGGTATTCAATGACTGTTTTTCCATAACACTATATTCACACAAAAAATCAGCACTTTACCAAAAAATAGAGATAAAACTATCTTTAAATAAACATATGGGTAATTGCGTTATGTGAAATCTACTTTCTGACATTTGAACAAGAAAAAGAGCTACTATATGCAGTAGCTCTTTTTCTTGTTCGTTGTTTGTAAATAAGTCTGGATATTTTTATATTTAAGGTTTTATGGCATTTAAATGCTTTATATATATATAAATTTATGAAGAAAATCGTGAAGCGTTCCACATTTTTTGTCGTGAGAGGATGCGGGTTCGAGTCCCGCCTCGTGATCGAATTTTTTCTATTCTTTATAAATTTATAAGTCTAGTCTTAAAGACTACAATTTAATCATTTACTATACATATGTATAAGTGTGCAATGTCTAAACTCAATGTAACTCTAAACTATGATATAATATTGCATACTGAATCATTATTACGCTTATCAGTTATCAGCGAGTATCCTGCTGATAAAGCAGACTGTCGTTTGTGAAATCCATGCTTATTTATTTAAATTATATTATATAATTATTTTAATTTTGTAGGTTCATTATTTTTGACGTGACAACGTCTTATTCGATAGAGCCGGCTGCACGCACGAAAAGACATGACTCATGCGGCGTTACCTCGCTCTGAGGCGTTCCATGTAGGCTTG
Source organism: Colias eurytheme (assembly GCA_907164685.1). NCBI lineage: Eukaryota > Metazoa > Arthropoda > Insecta > Lepidoptera > Pieridae > Colias > Colias eurytheme. The sequence goes on from CAJQZN010042820.1 coordinate 3,420, forward strand.
AAGTGCGAGCGAGAGCGCGGAACGAGCGACAAAGAAGCATAATCGGACGTTGTCACGTTCAACTATCGTCAGTAAACCGACTTTACAGGCAACCAATATTTTTTTTTTTTCATTTGGAGGCCAATTAATCTATGATTAAGAGGCTCATATAAAAATCGGTTCAGTAATTATCGGGTTACCGATGGTTTAACTAATGCATTTAACTTTTATAGATATATCTACAAAATTAAGAAATAAATAAACCAATAATACGTTACCTATTACCAACGCATTACTTTTAAAACTAATCTGTTTCCAGTTATTTATATTCCTGCCCCCCTAGTCAAGTGGCTTTCTGTTAGCGTAGCGTTCAATAGAATAGACTACGAATGTATGAGATTGACGTAGGCTGTAGATAAACGTATGTACGTAACGCTGACTAAGGCCTTATATGTAGGTATATTGTCCATCTGTTACTAGCTCTAAGCAATACCGCAAGCACTAATGCTTGTAAGTGTCTAAACACTAAATATTTACAGGGTGTACATAAATAAATAATTACATAGATTTCCGCCCGCGGCTTCGCCTGCGTTTTCAAAGGAAAACCCGCATACTTCCCGTTCCCGTGGCATTTCCGGGATAAAACCTATCTTATGTGTTAATCCAAGATACCCTCTGTATGTGTGCTAAATTTCATTGTAATCGGTTCAATAGTTTTTACGTGAAAGAGTAACAAACATCCATACAAACTTTCGCGTTTATAATAGTAATTAAGATGTATAGTTGATGTTGTCAAAGAAATAAAAGTTAAATACTTAACTGCTACTTACAATTATTTAATAACATCTTACCTTAGCCCTAACAATCCTATCGGAAAAAAAAAACAAATTAATTTAAAGATACATAACTACCTAAATTACCTTTTTACCTATTTAACTATGCTATTAATTGAATACCAAAACAAACAAAAATATAACATGTTCTTTTTACTTTATGAAATAACAAATTAGTAAAAAAGACACAAGGAATCCTATTTACCTATTAACAAGCCTTTAAACATTTAAACAACAAATAGAACAAATAAAAAAAAAACAAAACTAGGTACAACATGTTCTACTTGTTTATGACCAAAAAGAGCAAATTTTTTTTCATAGAGCTCTGTAATCTATGGTTACAAATGACATTTAAATAGGTATTTAAATAAAAAAAGAATCACAAATTCTTTAATGAGGTATTTCTTTAAACGTTCATCAAACAAGGGTGCTTTTATTGTGTAATGCATTCCGTTTTTATCGTTGATCATTAGGTATGTAGGCTGTGAACATTTAATTAAATACAGGCTGTTTAAAAACATCAACGTTATAACAACGTATAATATGACAAAATGTCACAATAATAAGGAAAAAAAACACTGCTTTGTGTAGCGCATGTCGCGTGACGGTCGGCTGAAAAAAAGATAAAAAGTTTGAGACGATGTAATAAAAGTTTCACTTTAATAATTGTGAAATAATCCCCGTTACATTTTACTTTAACATTAATAATGACATGTTTTACAGTTACAGAGATTTTGTACTTATTATAAATATAAAATAAATTGTATTAGGTACATATTTATTATTAAGTATTATGAGGTCTACTCTTATTTTTTAGCTACAAAAAAGTTAAACAATAATACAACTTTTCTTCTTCATAATGTGTACCTTACTGACTTACCTTATTTAAAATAAGACACCATAAACACCTAGTACATAATCCACCCAATGGAAAAAAATAAAGAATGAACTTTACGCACACCCTTTGCACCAATTAGTCACTAAGTATCATATACAGCGTGTTCTTAAAGCTACAAGTGTTGGACCATCTCATTTGTAGCTGAGATAAGGTGAGTGCAGATTGCTCGCATCTATCCAGCCGGCTGCGTGAAACGAATCTATGTAAGACAAGCTAATGCACGCATCTTTATCTGAATATATAAGGAAAATAAAGAAGATATTTTTGTGTGTATGCTACATTTATACATATACATAAATATTATTATAAATACGAAAGTTCGGTTGTTTGCATTGATAAATGAGAATACATCATCATCATCAGCTACGTTACAGTCAACGTTACTAAATCCCACTGCACACGGGCCTCCCTTAAAGGGATCAGCCCCCCTAGACAAGTGGCTTTCTATTAGCGTAAAGTTGAATAGAATAGATTATGAATGTATTAGATTGACGTTTGATTACGACGACGACGACGATTGATTACGTCAATCTCATTAATTTACATGTCTAGGGGGACAAATTACTTGTCTAGGGGGGCAGGCCATAATCCACCACGCTGGGCAAGTGCGGGTTGGCGGATGACATGTCGTCGAACTTTTGATTCATCGACATGTCGGTTTCCTCACGATGATTTCCTTCACCGTTCGAGCAGTAAATTAATCATGCTAAAACGTTGGAACGGATTTTTATGACGTCCAGCAGTGTTGTAGCTTACAATATGTACGTAAGCCGTAAGGTATAGATTTTGTTTATAAATCAAAAATACAACATACTAATCAGTAACCATGATAAAAATGGCAATTCAAGACTTTTAAGCATAGCGCCTGCGCATGTATATCAAGTTTAGTATCATCCTAGTCCGAACAATAAATGATTTGCACACTTAAATCGATTCTCGTATTTATCTGCCACAGAACAAGATAACGAAACAAAATGCTTGACACGGGAGCAAGCCGGCGGCGTATCAAAGGGTCATTGTGAATGCACGAAGGTACCGACAGGCCAGCTATTGTGACTGTTTCGAATGATTTCCTGGCTATTTTGTACCGTTTATGGGGTTTAATTATTGGCTGATGGGTATCTATGATTAAGCTTCAATTGTCTGATACATATGCTTTATATGCTATGTTTTTCCGTGCGTGTGTAGAGCAGGCGCGGTCTAGGAGGATCACAGGAGATCCACAAAGTCGTTCCTACTCGTCATATTGAAAATGTTCGTTATATACATATAATGTGTGCAATGAAATGAATTTTTCCGCTTATAATACCTTTTTATATAATGTATGCATTAGTAAATATCTCCAATATTACCCTGTCTACTGGCATAATATGTGCAGTTCTCGCTTCTTACCGCGGCAGTCGAGTTCTCTCATCATCTGCCTAACAAGAAAGGGGAATATTATAAATAATTTATAACATAATTTGTCCTCTTCTCGTCAAAACAAGTTACACTTTAGATAATTAGTGCTGTTTAAAATATCTAGAAATATTTATTTAAATATAGCATCGCATACTCTAATATATTGATAAGAAATTGGTCAATCGAATAGTTCACGGCCGTAAAAGTTATAGTTGATTATTTTCTTAGGTCGTCTTTGATAATTTTGGCACGGATAATAAAATATTTCCAGAACAGACACTATCTTAGAGAAGCTTGAGTCATATTGTAATAATTAGTACTTACCTATAATATAATATTGGTAAATGATTTGTTTAGATATTAAAGTAGTCATTTTAACCAATAAATATAATGTAAGAATACAATATATATTTATTACAATAAATATTTCAATAAACAATTTAAGTAGAATATGTCTGATTCCCGATACAACCAAATCTGTTAATGTATTTTGATAAAAATACAAAATAATCCCAAAAAAAAAATTTCTTCATAAGAATCTAGAAAACTTAGGTCTAGGAAACAAATGATTCGGAATAAATACAGAACATATTTCTTAATACTTAATTATGATAATCAAATCTGTAAATTAAGTGGTTAGTGACCCCTAATTTAACGGCAAAGGTCTATCTAACAAAATATGTATTATAATTATCATGAACTAGTTTAGTTCATGGTCTAGTTTACAAAAAGTTTTAGTTATTTGGTTACTAGATGGCGCTGTATTAAATATTTTTTTAAGAAAAATAAGCAAAAGAGCATGGGGGCCACCCTTGGGGCCACCTTATGTCAAGTGATTATTCATTATAGCTCTTGAACATTAGTTGCACTGCTGGTGTTATAGTTTAGCAGTAAATATTATTATACGCAGTATTCACTTATAGTAATAGTCACATATATACCTGAATAAATAATTAAAATAACTAATAACACTCACTTAAAATCACGAAATTGTTGTTTTGTCACTGATCCAAATTTTGTCCCAATTAAATCTGTTTAAACTTTTAAAGTGGGTCAAAATCGAATGAAAAGGATTAAGTTACATTCGAACATACAGGTATTTATATTCAAATAATTATATAGTAATATATTATCTGCCATAGTGACAGGTGAAGCTACTAAGCATGTTAACATTTATGTATGGAGATATTCCCGTAATCCAATCCCGATATACTGGATGTTTCCACGATGTTATAATTACGTATCACATACACTGATAAATAAACAATCAAAGAATACTTTTACGATAAGCGTGTGTTGACCCCTACCGCACTTTGAGTCGAGGCGTGCAAACAAAAATGCTTCTATAAAAATAATCGACAGGTTTTATGTTGATTCACAGCTGATACACACTTGTGGTACGTGATTCATTTATTATACAAGCGAATAGTTTTTTGAGAGTCATCGATGTTTACCTATTTTATTGTTTTAAGTTGAACTCATCAAAAGTCTACACTAGTCATCTAATACCCCAGCCACACTATGCTACTCGTCCTGCTCCTCGTCCTGCTCATCGCGCCGCGCGGCATCACGTGTGTACGTACGGCTGAACCGATTTCGATAATTATTATTTTTTAAATGTTTGTAGAAGTCCAAGGAAGGTTCTTATGTAGAGAAAGCGTAAATATGTACCACGGGCGAAGCCGGGTCGGACCGCTTGTAATATTATATTACAAAAGCAATGATTAGCTTAATAAAAATTAATAAAAGGAAAAAAATTAATCTCATTTCCATAATTTGGTACACATTTAAAATTTTATTGAAGTGAAACTTCTTTATCGGGGGTGGACAAAAATTTTGTGAGACATTTTTATATTATATATTGTATAATATGTATTATCCTTTTATGATTGTATTATCGATTTAGTATTATTCGGTCCTACATTAGGTATATTCCATATTGCTTTAATTATTAAGTCTCTATTTTCAAGTTAGAACATGGCGTCTTTATAATGTATGTATTAGTACAAGTATAACACATTTAAGAGCTAACGCGCAAGAGCAATTTTTGTCTCTCCCATCCTCCCTTCAACTCTCCCATCCAACCAACCTACTCTCCCATCAACTCTATGGGCTAGTAAGAAAGTGCGCACATAGCGACGCAACTTCCTATAGAGTTGATGGGGGAGACAAAATTGTTGCGGAGACAAAAGTTGCCCTTGCGCGCTAGCTCAAATCATGAAATATGTATTTGGCATTTTATAATGTAGACTCTATGGTAGAGTCTTATAACCTCTTTCGTTCTGTGGGTAAAACTATTTTGAAATTATTCAACTTCATAACGTTTTGCTCACAGTTTTGCAAAAAAAAAATAATTTATTTTGTATTACATTAATGGGTCATCTCTCCAATGTAAAGAACAATAATAACTATGTACAGCAAAATATTATATGGTATGAAATATGCATATTGCAATTTGCATACCCCTTCATAGCTAAGGGAACTTACTTATGTCATATAGTGACATTCAGAACTTTTTCCTACTTTAATATTCAATCCATACTAATAATATAAATGCAAAACTGTTTGTCTGATACGCTTTCTTTGCCAAACCCTTTTAAATTAAATTTGAAATAAAAATAGTTTATGGCCTAGAGTCAAATACAGACTACATTTTTTCAAAAAATCTGTAAATACTAGTAGATGGAAATTTATGCCCGTGGTTTTGACTGCAGGTAAAACCGTGTGGCATAGTTAGTTAGTTGATAACCGAATATATTATGACGTCACACATAATATTGTACAAGTCATTGGTGTCCAAGAAACAGAAGTGAATCACATTGGAAAATTAATGTCAATGACCATATTTATCATAAGGCAAATTCTGTATATTTCATTTTATCCTTTTAGTCAACTTAATTAATAGTATGGAAGTATTCATATTAACAAAATGCCAAATAAATTAATTTTGAAATACAAATCAATAAATATTTATAAATACCTAAGTTTACAATCCATTACTTAAACTGTGTGTGTGCTAAAACTATGTGTGTGCTAACGCTAAGTAAGGCCTAGGGCGGCATAACTTTAAGGCATGAAGACAATACAAATACATATTTAAACAACAATAAATAGTATTTGCTTCTCTTACAGTATTGTATAATAATTATTGTGCATAATGTAATAAAAAAATATTTATTTAAATTACAATACTGGCTGGCAATAATTATAATGGCTGCATGAGAGCCAAGGGCGGCATCACACCTATATTTCAGTATGTTATTCCTAATTGATTAACATAATTAATATTATATTATGATTTACGTAAACAATTATTATGATTAAATGTTTTGAATTTCGACTAATAAACCCAATGTTAACTGAAATTTAAAGGAGACTAGCTAGTGGTCCGCCCCGCCTTCGCCCGTGGTACCTACATGTTTAAACTATCCTATCTCTCAAGTTGGATCGAACTGCACATAGTGTGCGAATTTTATTATAATCGGTTAAGTGGTTTAGGAGTCCATTGAGGACAAACATTGTGACACGAGATTTATAAAGATTAAGATTATCATACAGTAGCATATTTTGATGTATAAAAAATTCTTGTATGTTATTTTTTTGTTTCTGCATGTCAATATAAAGTCGTATTTGTTGGTTGTGACGTTTTTTTATAAAATATACTTTCTTATTATTGTAAGATTTTGAATTTATTACATGCTTACATCGTTTAACCTATAGGTTACTATAGTCACCTATTAAGATGATTCTTACAGGATTCCTTATAAAAATAGAGTAGCAATCTAAAGTTTTATAAACAACTAGAGGTCCGCCCCGGCTTCGAACGTGGTACATATTTCGCAATAAAAGGTAGCCTTTGTCCTTTCTCGGGTATCAAAATATCTCCATACCAAATTTCATGCAAATTGGTTCAGTAGTTTAGGCGTGATTGAGTAACAGACAGACAGACAGAGTTACTTTCGCATTTGTAATATTAGTATGGATTGTGTATATTATACATAAATTACCTACTAATAAAAATTGGATCGCTATTATATAATATAAAAATATGCATGTAAATTAACAAATAGTTTTATTGTGAACTAGCGGTCCGCCCCGGCTTCGCCCTTGGTACATCTTTACATTTTCTCTACATAAGAACCATCCTCGTACTTCAAGGAATATAATAAAAAAAGAATTATCGAAATCGGTTCAGCCGTTCTCGAGTTACCTATGCGCTTACCAACACATTTTGCGATTCATTTTTATATATTGTGAATAATAATCCCATTCATATGGGCTTGCCAATATAGAGCCAACGATATTACAAACTTGCATTCAAATATATTAAACTAAAACCTGGGGCCGTTTTATGACCTCTTACTTCCAGACAGTTTACGCCGTCAATTGAACTGACTGGCAAATTCATGTTATGATCGCAAAAACCAGCCATGGTTAATTATGGTGTTATATGAATTTGCCAGTCAGTTCTGCTAAATTTTCGATAGTAAGGTTTATAATAAGTAATAACATTATCAAAACTATGAAATAAATGTTAATTTACTACTTATATTACTCATATCTAATATGTATTTTATCGTATGAATATTAATTAGTGTTAGAATCCCGTTTACTATCAATAAGCAATTAAATTGTTATTTGAATATTAAGATTAACAATAGAGTATTTAAAGAGACGCTTTAAATATTAAATGAATTTAATGTAACGTGTTATTTTTAATATTTAATTTTTTAAATATTATAAACAAAATCCAGAAATTTAGTTCATAAAACTGTTATTATATAAATCAATTGATTTAAGCGAACATTCTTTTTAATTAGTAAGTTTCCAATGTAAAGAGATAACAAATGTAAGGTATTGTAGAGCTAAGATTACCTAATACTTATTACATCTGGCTCTACAGTCTACATTCAGTATTCTAATTAGTACCAAAATAACGTAAATAAAAAATAAATAAAAACAATCGAATAGAACACGACACACCAACTTCAACCAAAAAGTTTTCTCCAAACTAACTTTTCGTAGAGTTCAAGACTCTACATAAATTTTTAGGGAAAATAAATTTTAAAAACTTACGTTTCAACGGTTTAGGATTGCTCTGCTTCCTTCGAGACATGACCTAGCATGCTCCTCTAGGCACCACCATGTCACACTGCACTTTTATTCACGATAATATCCGATAACTTGGCTGGGCTGAACACACGTCCGCTCTGCTCGGCGGTCGGAGGCAAACTAGAGGCGTAGTTTGTAATAAGGTGCCAAATCGCGGAAAGGCGAGGGCTGGCTTTGGCCCCGCCTACCGTTCCCTCTTGAGAGATCGCCGCGTTTTCGAAAAGTAATCATTGAAAATTTTGAAAATTTAAAATGCAGAATTGACAAAATTGTGATCAAAATTGGGATTGTAATTCATTGAGTATTAATATCATAAAATATAAACAGAAAACTTTTTTTAATAAGTATGTAAGTAACTAATATCTACTAATAACTTAAGGCATGGACCAAATAAGGATGGAGGAAAGTATCAAGGATAACTTTTTAATAATTCAAAGGACATGACTAATAAGTAGGAAAATTAATAGTATAAAATGTAGAGTTGTGGCATGTGTCTAAAAAAAATGTAACAAAATATATGAAATAATATACGTAAGTTTTCATTTGTATTATTTTGTAATCATTCAAAGTAATCATTACCCTTTCCTTTTCGTCAGTATTTTATAGCCTAAATCTATACTAATATTATAAAGCTGAAGAGTTTGTTTGTTTGTTTGAACGCGCTAATCTCAAGAAGTACTGGTCCGATTTGAAAAATTCTTTCGGTGTTAGATAGCTCATTTATCGAGGAAGGCTATAGGCTATACTTGAAGGAAAATTAATTTTATAACCAACTAGCTGCTCCGCGCGGTTTCACCCCCGTGGCTCCTCTCCTGTTGGCCGTAGCGTGATGATATATATTATGTATATTATAGCCTTCCTCGATAAATTAGCTATCTAACACCCAAAGAATTTTTCAAATCGGACCAGTAGTTCCCGAGATTAGCGCGTTCAAACAAACAAACAAACTCTTCAGCTTTATAATATTAGTATACCTAGATCTACTCGTATTTTGTAGTTTTACCTGGGTATGATAATTGATAACATAATCTTAATTGTACTTGTATAAAATATCAGAGTTATATTAGGTATAATACTAGCGGTCCGCCCCGGCTTCGCCCGTGGTACATATTTCGCAATAAAAGGTAGCCTATGTTCTTTCTCAGGGTCTAAAGCTTGTCTGTGCCAAATTTCATCAAAATCGGTTGAGAGGTTTAAGCGGGAAAGCGTAACAGACAGACAGACAGAGTTACTTTCGCATTTATAATTATAAGGGATTAATTGTATTAAATAACAACTTTAAAATTAGAGCCAAAAATATCAAATAAATAAATACTTTTGTAATGAAAACTTTAACTCTACTTAACCAAAACTCTACATTTTACAAGAACTGTATGATTAAAATAATATGAAGTTTATTAACAAAATCCATACTTAATATTATAAATGCGAAAGTAACTCTATCTGTCTGTCTGTTACTCAATCACGCCTAAACTACTGAACCAATTTTCATGAAATTTGGTATGGAGATATTTTGATACCCGAGACCTTTCTCGGGTATCAAAATATATCCATACCAAATTGGCCAAATATGTCCCTACATAGGCTACTTTTTATCCCGGGAAAATGACGCAATCCCGGAAATCCCACGGGAACGGGAACTATGCGGGTTTTTCTTTGACTGCGTGGGCGAAGCCGCGGGCAGAAACCTAGTATTATAATAAAGTCAATTGTTATTATTGGTCATAAGATTGTATTTTTTTAGAAAATCACCATTAAGTTTAGACTCCGGATAACATCATTTTTTACCTAAGATCTTAAATCTTAAAATGTTTGCTATGATATTGTGTTGCTTTATCGCCTCTCTAATTATAAAATTATAACTGGTTGCTACATTTAATTATCTTGTCTATAATTTAAATAGCTAATAATTATTATGATTCATGAATATTTATTAACTAGCTTTCCGCCCGTGGCTTCGCCCGCGTTTTCAAAGAAAAACCCGCATAGTTCCCGTTCCCGTGGCATTTCCGGGATAAAACCTATCCTATGTGTTAATCCAAGCTACTCTCTATATGTGTGCTAAATTTCATGGTAATCAGTTCAGTAGTGTTTGCATGAACGAGTAACAAACATACACACCCACACATACACATACATCTATCCTCACAAACTTTTGCATTTATAATATTAGTAAGATAGTATAAAAAAAATCGTATGTAAATATTATTATAATCATTGTTGTGTTTTTTATATAGTTACAATTTCGTCTTATCTGTATTATGATTTACCGACAAATTTGGAGCAAGTACCTACGATAGAATAGTGGAATGAAAATGTTTATTATTATTGCATAATATGTATAATTATCACTACATAGTATAAAACAAAGTCGCTTTCTCTGTCCCTATGTCCCTGTATGCTTAAATCTTTAAAACTACGCAACAGATTTTGATGCGGTTTTTTTAATAGATAGAGTGACTCAAGAGGAAAGTATATAATTTATTAGGTTTTAGGCAAAGCGTGCGAAGCCGTGGGCGGTAAGCTAGTATTCTCATAATCAAAATGTAGACTGACACTCCCAGCTTCATGCCGGCTACTCACGTGCCTTCAGCAGGGGCAATATTGGAACAATCTCGGTTGCAAGGTGGTTGGAGCAATTTCAGATGTTAAAATTGCCCCTGCTTGCCTATACGCATCACATATAAAGAGCTAAATAAGGGTGCAATTCCAATATTGCCCCTGCTGCAGGTATGTAAGAAGCCGGCTTTACATCACCATCATATAACGCAACCAATGCAATTTGGTCTATTCTTAATATCCTACTAATATTATAAATGCGAAAGTTTGTGAGGATGTGTGTGTGTGTGTGTGTGTGTTTGTTACTCTTTCACGCAAATACTACTGAACCGATTACAATGAAATTTAGCACACATATAGAGGGTAACTTTGATTAACACATAGGATAGGTTTCATCCCGGAAATTCCACGGGAACGGGAACTATTCGGGTTTTTCTTTAAAAACGCGGACGAAGCCGTGGGCGGAAAGCTAGTAAGAATATATTTTGTTCCCATTTTTGCACTTGTGATTGAAAGTCCTGTAGGTAGGTATATTAGTCCGGGATCCATCGCCCATTTTTGCAAGTGATTACTATCAAGCTAATTTTTCGTGTGTAGCTTTATTTTGATGAGATGCCCAATAATTTCATGTACGAAACTCTCGATTGTGGTAGCT
>CAJQZN010042821.1:0-30912 GCA_907164685.1 Colias eurytheme
TTTAATATTTCCATACAAGCTGGATTGCCGGGTTTTGAATACCAAGGATTTCAACATACGAAATAGAGATAATGTATGTTCTCTTAACACTACGAGTCTAATGTTACTTGGCGTAATTTTACTAAGCAATGTTTGGTAATCGTTCTTCAGTCAGAAATAAATGCCTTTATTTTTAAATCAATAAAATTCAATTTATCCGAAAAAAATAGTTAGATGAGATGCGACTCAAAATAAAATCAAAGAAATAGTTACGAATTTATTTTAACACTAGGCACCTACTGTAAATTTTTCCCAAGAAATTCTTAGAACAAATTGAACTAATAAAAGTATAGGTACATCGAATATAGTTAAAAATATTCCCTAATTAATAATAATTAAGTAGTTAATTTTATAGTGACTTCAATAAACGTACAGACAGGCTTATCACAATCGATATGAACGTCTAATAGCTTTTGTCACCGGATATGGGCAAGTTACGAGAGCTTATTGAGTGGATGATGCGTTTTCATAGAGAACAACACTTATCTATGATCTTGTAAATCGTTCAATGAATAGGTACGTAATATTGATGACGCTTTTAATATGTTTGATAAGGTTTGATATTATTGTACTTATAAATATCTATTTAGTCCCAAATTCCACTACAAATAGATACACACAAATATTTTGGCAGGTTAGTTATTTTCATATACTTACAGATTTTTATTTAAAATCGAGTTCAATTTCAATGAATAGTTTTAGTTGTATACGTAGTATATTATTACTAGTCTGTGGTTTTAGTTATTAGATAAGCATGAGTTTGAGTTTGATATTTACAACAGATACCTACCTAATAGAATACTGTAATAGGTATATTACCTATTATATACAGTAAAAGTTCTTTATTCGCGGGCAATAGGTTCCGTAAATGTGCCGCGAATAGAGAAACCGTGAATATGGAATGGTAATTTGTATGGGGTTATAGGGGATACGTTCCTGGGTGACGAAATAAGGAAGCAAATACATAGAGAAATCAGTTTTATTTAAATTTTTGACCATACATATTTATTAATTACCATTTAATTAGGTATTATCTTCAGGTTTAGGCACTTTTTACTCGTTTTTTAGTCGATATTATAAATTCGTAGTTGTAGTTCAGGCGTTTACTAAGGATAACGATTGATTTTTATTTAGGTAAATACATATATGTAAGTACCGATGTACCGATTCGATCCGCGAATAAAGAATTTTGGGCCGCGAATATAGAAATTAGGTCGCATTTTTTCCATCCGCTAATAGTGAAACCGCGAATGAAGGAAGCGCGAATAAGGAACTTTGACTGTATATTATATATTATATTATTATGTATTTAGGATAATTACTTAACTACCTACCTATGTTTTAGCTTTCAACACGATAAATAAAGAAAAAAAAATCATAAACTTATCTATGAATTTGTTTCACTGTACTACATTTAATCGTTAATTAACAAACTGTCACTTAATTTTAAGTGGATGTGGGACATAAGTGGTAATTACATTAATAGTGATAATAAACTTGATTTGTCACGCTGGATGATTTATTACCCCTCAAAAAAAAATGGAAATAGAATTTTCTCTCCACGACATTTATTAAATAAAGCGCCCCCTATGCATTGGAAGACGAACTTGTTGAAACATGTAATCTTGGATGTCGTGTTTAAAAAACTTCATAATAAGTTGGAGCTATGCTGTCAAGATGGTGCTAAAACAAATGCCACGAAACTTGAAGATATTATATACATTTATTGAAGGAGATAAAATAAGAAGTAATAAATATGCTTATAAAATGTCGTTTTGAAATATTTTATTGTAAAAAGCAGTTGATAGCCCTACGAATAAAACTTTTAAACAATTCAAAGACAGACTAAATCAACAAGGAATTTAAGAAAGCTTCGTCATTAATTTTGAAGTATCCATGGGAAGTATCTGATATTTAATTCATGAATTATAAATTCGTTATCTATTTTTTGACAGTTTAAATCATGTGTCTGATAGCTGTAAGCGTTCCATTTGTTTAAATCGCACAAATATTTCAACATTATGTAAAACTTGGCTTAGTTTCGAAGCAGTTTAATAAAAGCTGCCCAAAATACGAGTGGGTGCGAATGTAACAATACCAATTTTTCATCTTTGCTAAGTGCACGTGTGGTCTCTGCATTTTATCCTCGTTAGAAGCAAAGTGTCAATTTACTGGATTTATGTCGCGTACTGCGCCCCACTTCGGCGTGTTTCCTTTGAGATTTATGTTGCTGGAACTTCTTGAAGTTTGCACTAGTTTATTAGTTGTTGAAGTACGTTTTATATTTTTAATACGTACCCGTTTAAATAGTAAACATAATGTGAGGTTAGTTGTATCGGGGATAAAAATGTATTTAATTTTTATGATCGGATTTGTTAGTTGAACTTACGGTTACTCTTACGAAATTAGAATAACTGGGATTGAGAATACCTACTTGGTATTTGTTACTACAATTTTTTTATTTTATTTAAATTCGAGCAGTTTGAAAAAAGACAATGAAACGAATATATTATCATAAAAATTAAAAACTAACTTCAGTACAATAATTCTACAGATTATGAAGTAGGTACCATTGATTGCTGCTGATTCCACAATTCCTATTATCAATAGCATAAAAGAGTAATTACTGTTGAAACCTCTTTTCATCTAATCTCCAGTCAAATTAGAGGAAGGTATTCAATTCTAAATTGCGAATGGCCATTGGACAGAAGCGAGTTCCTCTAAAATTCTAGCTTCAGGCAGGAATGTTGTGAGCTTCGGCTTACAGGAGCGTATTTTGAAATTGACTTATTTTGAATATATTTTATTTTCAAATACCTACATTAAAAAGAAGAAACTTGATCGTTTGCAATTTTGACTATTCCAAAAAATCTATCACTATTTCATAAGTCTTGCGTAAACAGAACAGTTAAATCAGTTTTTAATGAAGTACATTTAGTACCTAAAATTTAACTTGAGATTAGATTTTTTTTGGCCCATTTCCACGAAATAAGTTTGGTTAGCCTTATTTACTAATAATGCATAAATTACTGTAAAACTCCAAATAGCAATGATATATAAAAAAACTATTCATTACTAAATTAAACGGTGAGAAAAATCTTCAAGAGCAACGATCTTAAAGGATAGGGCCTCAATATTTGGCCGTGTCAATCCGGCCCTGTAGATATCGTGATTGGGGATGTCAGCCGTCAAACTTGGCCATTCCAAAATTGCAGTTGCTGTGAAGTCGGCCGAAGCAATTGTAAATAGTTTTGTAACAAACCTGCATCTTCAAACTGCTCTCAGATAGTTCATGATTTTGATTCAAGTCCATAAGTCATTGAGAAGTTGGTTTTGTTATCAAAGGACTATGAAAATCCAATGTTATTTTAGTACAAAATACAATGTTATACAGTTCTATAGATAAAGTTTTAATAATTGCTGGTTAAATAAATTAATACAAGTCAGCTGATTTGTGACAAATGAAACCTATTAGAAATTAACGCAAGAAAGTTAAAATTGTGTTTTCTAATAATTGTAATATTAGGAATTAGGATGTATAGTATTTGATGAGTTCATTAAAAATACTTTCTTTCTGTAGATGTACCTGATGTGAAACAAAACAAATTAAAGCTCAATAATATTAAAACAGCAATAAAACACACCATAAAGTTCATAGATAACAAATATGTAGTACATACATTTTTCCCTCTTGGACCATTTCGAACAAAAACAATATCCAACAGTGTTGCCACTAACAAAGGCTTAATAAACCATAAATAATAGACAAAAGGCTTACAAAAGGATTGTACAAGAATAGGCCAATCGGTGCTACCATTCATCTGTATCTATGGCAGAGTCACGCGAAGTTGCGTGTGTCACGCGACGCGAATAGAGACACTACGATCGGATCATAGGAATGCACATTTGGCTGTGATTAACAAATTCTTTATAAACCTTGAACTTGGCTCTTACTTATGTTTTAGAGATGGACATCATTTGTACGTGGTAAATTTCATTAGAAATGAAGTTATTAAAAGAAAAATACACTATTAATAAATTAATTTCGTTCCTTGGAATAAAATCTAAGCCTCATATAGGGCCAACCCATAATCCTCAAATACTAGATATTATAACACAAATTTAATAAAAACATCTCAAGAGTTCTTAGAAGTTACTATTTACAAAAAATAAGCTTCTTAAGATAAATAAAGAATGTAAGGAAAAGCTCGCAAGACTTTTCATAGGTACCTACTTTGTAACTACTAGCCACTTAGTAACCAAATAAACATTCCAGCCCAAAAAAACATAGTAATATCAGTGAAAATATATATTTTGTTTATAAGGAATAAATAAATAAAACTCAAACTCAAAATTAAACATTTATTTATTTATTAAACATTTATTATTTATTCGTCTTCTAGAATCACTTCTGAATCTCGAAAGTATTATCAATTACTAGTAAAAAAGATAAGTGAACAATATAAATAATTAAGGATCAAATTAAATTAATGTAGAATAAAACATAATTATACAAAAATTTAGTACCTCTACTTATGATAAGATAAGATAAGTAGTTCATCTGATACTTCTAAATATCAGATGAACTACTTACAAATTTCTAACTCATAAAACACTGTTATAAGATTTTCCGTTGACATAACACGATTTCTTCGAAGGAATTTTCATATAATTTTCTTTACAAACTCATTATAGTAGCCAAGTCACCAATTGTAAACTTTTTAATTCTTTTACTGGGGCTATGAAGCAGGCGGTTTATATGGACACATAATATACTATAATTCTGATGAATCTTATAGCTTAAATATGAATGGAAAATTGAAATAAAATAATAACAAGGTACATACTAATTATTATCAAGTACATTCCTATGACCAAAAGCAATATTTTACTCGGTAGTTGGAGCTGTACTTATTTTCTTGGCTGCATTGTGTCAGAAGAATATTTTTAATAATTGGCCTATAAATATAATCCAATATTTGTGGTCTGTAAATGATCATTTTCAACTATTATTGCATTATTCTTAATTTTTTAAAATGTATTAAATAGGTAATGATTTAAATAGGTAATGTTCTATCTAGAAAAAATCCGCTTGCGCGTAAGCTTAGCGAATAGCGAAGCTCGGGGCCTCTCTCCAATCTATGCATTATAAGTTTGTGTACGCGGTCGCCAAGTTACTCCATATAAATGATAATGGCACAGAATCCAGTTTTTATGGAATGTTTTTCAATTTAGCTTTGATAGCCGAAGTATAACCCGCGCTCATGTTTTTTCAACGTTTCGTTGTAGTTAGAAACAATTGCTTGTTCAATTTTAAATGTGAGTTCGTAGTTTAGTTTTGAATAAAACAGTTTGAAATTGCATTTTAACTGTATGTCTGGAGTTTGTTGCGGCTGGTTCGCGTTGTGTATGTTTTAGAATTCAGATGGTTATCAAATACTAACTGGGTTTCATGTTTGTGAAATGTTCGTGAGTGTTGTCTTAATAATAGGTACGTGTGGTATAAATAGATTTGTACTAAAACTCCGTAATGGAAAATCGACATTTAAAAAATATTTAAAACGTATTTAACTTTACAAAAAAATTGAGTGTTATGACGATTATAGTTATTAGTCGATACGATTATATAAGAGATATAGGTAAATTGAGCTTTTCTTTCTTATTCTTTAAATACAAAGTAGGCACCTATAGTAGAGAGTAAATGAAGGTATGGTTGTGTGATTTGACTCAGAAAAATAATATTCCATCGCATAATTGTAGCCACATATAAATCTCGTAGAACGTTATTGGCGCAATCTCAATGGTAATACACAATAGTTCCTTCAATACCTAAAGCCATACAAACCCGCGTTAAAAGTAAATTATTCGAACGTGGAAAGTTCTTTTATCAGAAGCCTAAAGCTAGAAAGCTCATTTCTGTGCACGGCGGAACGAAAGCGACGCGTTATAAAGGGTACTTTTCACTGTTCATACAAGTTCATCTTCTATCGCACTAACTTTCCCTCATATGAGGGTTCTGCTAAATTATCATGGGGATAGAATACTGGAATGGAAGCGTTGTGGTGGTGTGCTTTTTTCATACAGGGTATGGCTTTGTAACTTTAGTATTGTATGTTGAATTAGTACATATTACATAACATCATATTATTATGTATCACAACATTTATTATATGTACATTTATTTTGTTCGTCAATATCAGTTCTTTTTGAAGTCAATATATGTTTGAAATGCGATTAATTTAGCCGTTTGTTTAAACTTTTAATAAATATAAAAAAATAACGATATTGTTTTGTTGTTGTTTTTAACTTAGATTTGTAACATCTTAAGGGCCTTCCATATTGATCGATATATTTCCAGTATTTCAAGCCAGCTAGAACATGGGAATGCCTAAGTACATGCTCTTCTCCGAAGGTTCGCTTGGTCATTTTATTTCCGGCCGGAAAACAGGACATCTGGAGCCCTTCCTTTGATAAATTTTATAAAAGTATTAATCAACAGTAGTTGATTTACAGTTGAGTTAGGGTGAGTAACACATTATAAAAGCGAGTCTATGGCGGTCAGTAAAATGTGATGGACCGAACTTCTAAAATTATCTTCTTGTGCTGTAAGATGTTGAATAATCTTCAAGATAAGGGTAGAATAGAATTTCCTCAAAGTTTTGAAATACAACACTCGAAACACCAAATATTTTATGATGCTCATCGAAAGCTCTGTCAGACTGCACACGACAACAAACTAATGTACCTAGTAAAACGGAAAAAAAAAATTTTTTCTTCTTTTTTTTCGTGCAAAATTACTTACAGACATGCCGTATCCAGTCGACATAAGTTATTACATCTGTAAGCTTTTACACGTAGGTATCAGTTGATCAAAACTTGGCCGACTGTTTGTAATTTTAAAGTAGAGTTTCACGTAGCTTTTATGAGTTTTGTTGGCTTCACTGCGCAGACTGAACACGTGCTAATTCTGTGTTGTCATTATTCCAATTTTATCCATTAACCCTTATGAATATTTAATAAAATATAACGTTTGATGTGTGTGTTTTTCAATGTTTTTATAGATGAGAACGCATGGTGTTATATTATTTCAATACTTGATACTTAATCATGCGTGATAAAGGAAATAAGATTTTGTTACTATGGATAGTTTATAAGCGGGAATGAATGTATGAAAAATTAGAAAAACTACTCATTTTTCTAATTAATTTCAAAGGCAAACAAGTAACTACAAATTACAATCTTAAAAAGTAAGTGAAGTGAAGTGTTCTATAGAAATAAGGGAAAATAAGAAAGATATATAAAAATAAGAGATTAAACAGTTCTAAAATATCATACAAAACAACGCTTTACATTAAATAAAAAGGAAAAGGAAGGAACATGTACAGCCGAGCTCCCCTGGTAGAATGGCCTTCAAACAAATGCTACATGTGGGGAGACCACAAAGGCAAGCTACCCTATCGCCGGACGTCCGGTCTGGTCCCTGCGATATAAATGAGTGACGTCACTATTAATCTTACAAACTTACAATGTAAGTGGATGATTGCGACTTTTTCGGGATAGTTGATCGTTTTTCGCTTTTCTTATGTAAAGCTGTGGGATACATCGATTTTTCATTAGAGCACGAGATCGTAAAACGCGGGAAATTTAAAAAACTTCATCCTTTAGTTTATTTTTTGTAGAAATTTGGCTATAGTCTTTTGTCATTTGTTAATAGATTATTTTTCCACATTAAAATCAATGTCTATCTGCGAATCTGACAAGTCCACCCCTCCTAATTTCCCATCATTAATTTTTTGCCCGAGCTCCATCTCAAACAATTCCTCCTTCGGATTGATTGCGTCCAATCAATTGGGATGGGACTCATTTATATTTTAGATATAAGTAGACAGAGTACATATTGAGGGCCTGTAATATATTTCGGATATTAATGGTGCGGAAATATAAATAAAATAGTGAAATATTACTGTTGGAAGTACTATCAAATGTTGGTCTTTAAGCTAAGGTTTTTAATCATCTCTATATGCTTCAAGTTCTTTTTACTACGTCATATATATAATAAAATTCAAATCATATTTAATTGCCAAAAAAAAAAACCAATTAACAAAAATTGCTCATTGAATTACAGTACCGATCTTTGGTTGAATAAAGTCACACGTTTGTTAGGTAGGGACAGTTTGGCAGCTCAGTCTAGATGCTAGAAAAATATAGTCTGCAGTCAGGCTGTCGCGTACACGACACGTTTCAAACGATGTACACACGGCCTTATTGCTTCATGGACACTGGGTGTTAGGTACGGTAAATTATTTAGGGTATATATCTATGATAATCATTCTTTTTTTTCTTCAAAATTTAATTAAATAAAGCCTGGTTTGAAATTAAATGATATTATATTATGCTCTATGATTATAAAAGTCTTTACCTTTTCAATGACTTGTAGTTCTACCATGAGTTTACGCACACGATACTAGCTAGCGATTTTAGTAAGCGGTTTATATAAAATTTCGTACAGCGCCCTTAGTGTGCCGTAGCGGAACTAAAAAGCCTACCATGAGGTGCAATAGTATACTACAGTAGATAACGTATAGTAAACTATACTACACTCGCTGTAGTAACCATACAATTTTTGCACCATGAGTTCTAATTTTGACATAATATGTCATAGTTTATAACTATTCGAAGATAGACGTCATTCCATTCACGGTAATTAATCTCGTGAAAGTTAAGTGAACTATTCACGTTTACTATTGTAGTTACGTCAGACGATTTAACTATGTCAACTCATGGTAGAGGTACTGATCTGATTACAATTATGTGGTAATGTTACGAGTATCTACATAAGCAAATTCTAATAATAAAGATTAATAAATAATGCCAACAACAAGTTGCTATATATAAGCATTTTCTTATGTGAACAATTATATAATTAGCTCGACTTAAGTAGAGCAAAAAATTCTTCAATTGATTTTACTCTTAGTTCGATATGTATTTAGTTGTTGTTGTTATTACGTGTATTTAGTTCACAATCCTTACCGTCCGTGTGTGATGTCATGTTTCAGCCATCGGTCCAGTAGACAGCTTGACGAGGCGCTTTTTCAAAGCCAACGCCAGGTGAATATAACTACATATTTTATAGCGCCAGATATTGAAGATACGATGCTGAATTTATCTCACCTACTTTTTGTTTTCCAGTCTATCGAAACCATTTATTACTTCACACATGATGTAATTTAGTGCATTATTTATCAATGATAATATTATTCTTTAGTATGTTAATTCTGACCTCCTGAAAACTAAATTTCAAAGCAATTTTTCTGATGTGAAATTTATTTTCCGTTCATTGGTACTTAAATTCCATTGCAAGTTTTATCGTATCAAACAAAAGCATTGGAAACGGAGGAAAATTCAACAAATCGCGATCATATATCACTAAATCTTTATACTTTAAAGATTTACCTTTTCAATTTTAGTTGAACACAGGGTTGCAGATTTAATTTATTTTGAAATCGAATTATTTTTTTAATGTTCTTGGTTCGTCATATTTAAAGTTTTTAATGAATTTAGCATGCCCTTTTTCACTATTTACTTCGTTTTAGTATAATGGATAAATATTAACTTGTAATACTTCTCAACATATACTTATTAAGATTATTAACAACAGAAACCAAGAAGAAGTACTCCAAATTCGCAGTATTTTAAAAGGTTTCCCTTTAGATGAAAATGGTCGAGGCAATTTGGATTATTGGCAACCCTGGCCCATAGATCCAGACTCTAGGAACGCTGGTTCTCTAAGAATTTACGATATTGCAGTGCTTTTAACCTCCTTCAAGTTTATGAACACGTTAAGATCTCATTTCTATTGGACCGTCCACTTTCAAAATAAAACCGATTCTATAAAATATTAACCTTAGTGAAATTCCTTGTCCGCCGTTCGATTTTATATTTCGTACCCTTGCTTCTTGATATTTTACTTGCTACTTACAATCCGGATTTTTTTCAGGAAGTATGAAAAGAACATTGGTTAGGTATTTATATGTTTGTGTATAAAGAGAAAATGCTAGGAAAGTAAAACAAGAAATACACACATTGTTCTCGCCATAAGGCAATTCATTTGGAATAATTATTTATTAATCTCTTCACAGTTTCAATCTTTAACAGCGACATAATTTTTCATATATTTGATGTTATGAGAATTGTGAAACTATTAACCCCTATTAAGCATAAATGAATATCCTTCATACTCAGTAGACTCTCCTCATTTTACGAGCCTCACAATACCGGTATAAATGGATTCCTAACAAACCACTTCTTATACGTCACAGTATTCAAAGATAGAACGTTTCATTACATGCAGTGCAAGTTTCAAACGCAGTATTTACTGTTAATAACAGTTAGCGTCGAGTCTTTATCCTCTCTACACTAGTTTGTTTGCTCGTAATTGTTCGTTCGAGTTAAATGTGCATTGTTAAGTTCTGCTATGTTGTTTATATGTCTTCTGCGCGTCTTCTACCTTGTTTAAACGACAAATGTATTTAGGTATTATATTATATTTCTTTGTGAGAAAATTGTGCTCTATAATTTGTGCTCATAATGTATTCATTCTTTTCAGTATTTACTAAATTGAAAGTGATTAGAATGTCATTTGTTTAATAATAGAACAGTAGAGATACTATATTAAAACAACAGTATTTCGGACAAAATTCGAATGCAGTTGAATTTATTCCTGATGAAAATAAATTGAAATCAGTCCAAAAGCCAATGAACGTTACGTTATACTTTACTTTTAATTACATCGGTTCGTATATGAATTCTCCGCTATCCACGATAGGTATATCCAACTTCATGAAATATGGGCTGTGATATATTAATATTTAATTTAAAGAAGATAAGCCCAGTAAAGTTAGTCGCGTGCGAGTGTTATCAACGCTCGCTTACTCACGTAAGTGCGATTTATGTGGGAACTTGCACTGCGTCTGTTTTATCATGCGCACTATGCAGTTGTGTTACTAGTTGGAGCTCGCGGCTTCGCGTGGTATCCGTGTATACCTACTGTATAGCGTATGTGTTCAACGAACTTTAATTTTTGTAATTTCGCAAAAGTAGTTTGCATTATCAGGTTTATTCTAGTACCTAGATATTCATATGGTCGTGATAAAGTTGATTTAATACATCTTCAATTAAGAACAATGCAAGGCAGCAGAAGTCGATGGCTAAAAAGTTTACCGAAGAACACTTATTTTCAACTGATTAAAAAAAAGAAGGAATATCTCTATTCGTCTGCATTTTCGGTTTGTAGTCCCAGAACTTTCAAGTGGGTGATACGATTTTGATATTTTTTAAGCTATATAGCATAGCTTCTATCGCGGGCCTTGAGCGCGGGGACCGAATCCAGAAATTCCGTAACGAAAATAACCTCACGCTCCCCATTCCTCACACTCCATGCCACACGGGCACGGAGGTGTGGCTTGAAGGCATAGCATGCAATAGCTTTACCGCGGCAGTCCCCGAGTGCCACACGTCTTTTTTATTTGAAAGGACCTTGGCCCCATTTCAATTTCCGTTTCTGACCATTGAAAGGCGGTTTAGTTTTTTTGTAAAAAATAATTATTTAATCAGCCAACGAATTTGGTACTTAGTCTTGTCAACAAAGAACATGAAATATCAAACACCAGTTACAAGGATAATATTTTAAATCCACACCACGTTAACAGTAGAACGTTCTAGAATGTCCAATAAGTCATAGCTCACGCGAGCCGCGAGCGCCGCGGCGTTATGATAAATCCAAATACCAAACACGCGACCAGAGATAATGTAGATGTCGTACATGAAATGCTTCTGGTTAAATAGCTTCTTGTATAGCCTAGAGGTAAGTAAGAACTATTTATAATTTATGGATCGTTTTCTGGCATCGTTAGGGTGTATATTTGGCTGTTATGTAGTTTTAGAGCCGGATTGTATATTTAACTAGCCTACCACCCGCGCTTTGTCTAAAACCTAATAAATTATATACTAAAACCTTCCTCTTGAATCAATCTATCTATTAAAAAAACGCACCAAAATCGGTTGTGTAGTTTTAAAGATTTAAGCATACAAAGGGACACAGGGACAGAGAAAGCGACTCTGTTTTATACTATGTAGTGATAGTGATAGTGAAGCGTAAGTTATTGGTGATAAACAATTATTAATTTAAAAGATTTGCCTATACCTATTATCTTCAAGATAGAGTAAGGAGGAACAAAGAAGTGTTTACGTGTACACGTTAAAGTTTTGAACGTACGTCGTGAAAAGGGAAAATATCTAAATAGTGGTTGTAGTTATTGTTGAATATTTTTATTTACCTCATCTCATAGCGTATATTTAACCAGCTTCCTTCTGGCTACGTGGCATTCTAATTTCCCGTGGGAGCTTCAAAAATCCTTGCTTAGTGACTCCCCGCGACAGCGTTACATGTCTTTAATATTTCCGCTTTTCTATGGGGTTTGATTGTGGGTTTGATGAAAAGTTTTAGTAAAGGCTTAAAATATATACTTGGAAGGTGTAATACGTTAGACTGCTCTAAAGGATGTTATGGAAAATATAACGCAGAAATATTCTTATTCACTTTTAAGTGTGAAAACTATGCAGGCTGCTTTTTAGATGAAAGTTGTTGTTAACCGAACCGAGTTGTTGTTGTCACGAGTGGTTGTTGATATAAATAGAAAAATAAAGTCTTTAAATCTAAGCTTTAAATTCACAAAGATCATATTATAGATCAAACATCTTAAAAGCATTGAGATAATATTACTACGTATGGAGGAGACACCACGAACAAAATCTGTGCGCCATTTTTTTGCTCTAAGTTTTAAAAATTATTATCTAGTTAGGTACTTACCGTGAAAAGTTATTCCGTTGCACTTTTCCGTATTATTTGTATTTTTTGTGCAATATCGTAACACACAAGAAGGCATATTTGATGCGTTTCACTTTAAAACAAATAAAAAATGAGCGTGCAGTTAAGCCATATGGCTTATGATGAGCGGAACATAAGTGATGTAGGCGGTGTCGTCTCCATATGTATATCTCAGTGCTTAAAAGCGAAATCATACAAAGTTCATTATCTTCGACAAACATCTGATTCTCCAAATGGCGACTAAGTCGTATGAAAAGATTTAACTTCTTGTATTAGCTTATTCCTCCATCAAAAGATTCAGCATATAAATATTATTTAAATAAT
Organism: Colias eurytheme; assembly: GCA_907164685.1. Classification (NCBI taxonomy): domain Eukaryota; kingdom Metazoa; phylum Arthropoda; class Insecta; order Lepidoptera; family Pieridae; genus Colias; species Colias eurytheme. The sequence goes on from CAJQZN010042821.1 coordinate 13,250, forward strand.
AAACACGTTCATCTTTAATTACATGTGAACAAACATTGAAGCTGCTAAACTTTCATTCTGTACACACTGCGCTTCCAAAAACTTGAAGTATTTACCAATTTATGAAACATTAAGTTTGTTGCTGCAAAGATTGGAACTTTCCAAGCAAACAACCGTACGAGCGATGTTTGTGTTGTTGTTAACATTTTAATATGAAATACGTTTTGATTTTTTATAAATTTCAGCAATATTTGTATGTGTTTTAGAACTTGGTGTTTATAATATTGATTACTTACAATACTTAATGAACTTAGAACTAACCTTAAGCTAGAATTAACATGTAATTTTTCAAATTTGAAAAGTATTCAAGATTGAAATAAATTTAATGCTACCTAAAACTGGCAATTTCTTGTGATTTCAGTTTCAAACATTCACATTCGATTTTTTTAACTTCACTTTAAAATTCATTTCCATTGCCCTAGTATAAAAGCAATATTAGCGGGTAAAGTATTACGAAAGATTTGCAAATATTGGCATGTTTGTAATGTCTTAGCGAAGTTCCCTCATACGTAAACTCCACGAACAAACAATCTCGAATGTTCGACAACTTCAGAAATTTTCAACTTCCCTGATTTATAACTGACAACACTTGAGTAATTTATGATTGTTCGTGTCATAATTTTGAGTTTATAGAATGGTTGCGATATTAAAAGGTTTTCAAGGCGTTTATTACTAAGTATCTAGAGTTGTAGAGTAACTTACCATGCCTTCTTATAGTTTAGTTCATACCTCAGTACTACATCATACGATTTAATATCGAAATACAGAACATTCTGTGAATGTTGGAAAGAAAATATTATATTAGGTACGTTGTGGTTTCAATTGCAGTACGCCACGGCCCACGCGAAGATGTAAGATGTAGGTAATGATCAATATCTAACCTGTAAAGATAAAAGGAAAAATAAAAGAAGAGTTAGCGAAAACAAATTTAAAACTTATTCAGTAAAACGTATGAGTACATAATGTATTCGTCGCACGTACATATATCTTTAAACCAGGAGCTTGTAAACAAAACTGCGAGTATAAAGGGACGGCACAAAAAGCCCTCTGTTTACATTGTTAATTGAATTCATTGTAGCTGCTTAAACGATGTTTAAAGTGTCCGCCGTGTGTGCTATTACAGAATTAAATCGTTTTTCAGAAGGATTACCAATTGAAATTTTATTTTATGTTGATTTAGGGGGAGTTTTAAGAGAAACTTGTTTTAAACCATACGCAGTAAAGACAAAATATAATAGTAAGTAAGTAAATGTAACTAAAGGTAATCATTTAAACATAAAATTGTTACAATATTATTGGATCTAAAACACTGATATATAAGGATGATGAGGATGAAGTCTCCTACGCCAATGGAATAGCAATCAAGTATTATCTCTTTTCGAGTTCCCATTGTTTGACAAGTAAAATAAACAATAGTAAAAGTGTGCAGATTATATAAAAGTTGTTCAAACTTTGAGGGAAATCGAGCTCAGTAAAAATATTTGTTTAGTATTTCTTTTCCTTTGGAAGTTTCGAGAAAAAACGCCCGCATGACCCAGATATGTTTGACTTGCACGGAACTTTATTTAACTGTCGTGGAGTTTTATAATTACTTTCATCGACATCTTCCTTCTGGAAATTTCTGGAAAGTTGAGGGAGAAACTTGAAAAATTATTATCTTTGTTGGGAACTTCTGTTGTGAATTGCGTATGAGATTATGAATTGAGGTCGCTATATTTTTATGTGCTTCTATTATTTTGCTTTAACATTTTAACGTAGTGGAACTGAATCTATTTCATAGTTTTATCTTTATGTATAGTTCGATTAAACGGGAACTGTTTATGAAATCTATCGTCTTCTGTATTAAACCCAAAGTCATATTATCCCAAAATGTGCTACGATTTTGCTATTCACACCTCCAACGCTTCTATTATTTTACCCAGCCGAAACTCTACCAAAATCGTTTACAAGTAAATTGCACATTCCTTTCAAGCCTCCCAGTTCATACAGCATACAAAGAGCCCTTAACGTCTCCTTAGAAGCCTTTCACACGACCGGGGTAAGGGGACATCATCAAATATACATTTTGGCGTATTAAGTCTACGTGGCGGATAGTGAAGGAAAATACACACTAAATATGTATATACCGTGGATGTAGGAATGTAACTAAATTGTATGGATGGAGGTGAATACTATTTACGACAAAGGTAGAAAAGAATAAGAGAAGTTGGATTGGGTTAGATAATAAGGCATGGCACGATATGATTGAAGTGTTGCAGACATTGAAAAGAATTTTATGTTTCTGCCTTAAAAATTTGCTCAATAGGATTACAAAGATATAACTTTTGAATATTGAGGTTCTGTTGAAAGGCTAACCTGTGAATCTCCTAAGTTTATAGCTTTGCACACTTCTCGAATTTTAATAGAACATTAAAATCTACTTAATACTCCTTTGAAAAGTTCAAGCAAAGAGGTAAAGATCAATGAATGAAACTAACTTTGTTGTAGCACCACATAACATGGAAACAAGGTAGAAAAACGTAATACGACGTGATCTGTCTTTTCGAACAAGCATATCCTTCTAACCTTGTTATCGCAATAAAATTAACCAAACACCATAAATAAACGAGTAAGTACTTAGTATAATATAATATGATTCTATTAATCTAAATATCGCAGTATTATTTGAGATTCGTACATCCATGTTACTCTTAATATTGTGGGTCGGCATTAATGATGCAAATGAGTGAGTCGTCTCCAGTAATCGAATCCGCTCCTGTTCGAGCCCTGATTTAATGAAAACTTGAGCTGTAGGCTGTACCTGCATTTGTGGTATTTGTTGTGATGAATATATTATGGCACTTGATCATCGTTAATAGGTTAGTGGTGTCTGGAGTTAGAGATAAATATAATGAGGTAACTACCAATATTATTTAATTTGTTACCTATCTATTGTAAATGATATACATACTTTTGCAAATAGGTACCAATTTCTAGCTCCTGTTTCAGGTTTCGTTTTCACGATGATGCTAATGTACGGAATTTTTTTTTCTAAACGACTTATGTGTAATATGGCATTCTGCAGTTCAATCTTTCTAAAAATAATTTTTTAAACTGATAGACTATTCTTAAGTCCCTCACAAGACAAATATTTATTTAAGCTGTATTATAATTATAATATTTTAATCACTTTTCAATCTTGTCCATGTTCCCTGTGGCACAAATTATTTTTCTATTTTATTCATTTCTAAAATACAACATTAATTTGTTCCAAAAATGCGGTAATATATTTTAACCAAACGCTTAATACAGGGTAAGCGTGACAGGAAAAAAGCAAAAGACAAAACGGGGTCGTCGAAAGAAATATTACGGGACGAAATACAATGGAAGGATATATTTTTTGCCGCAAAGTGTAGGCGATATTTTCGCAATATAATTTTTCATGGCGTAATGCGTTGTTATAATGTCGTAGATATAATATTATATGTGTTAGGACATTAATGTTATAGAGTAACGCATGTGGTATGGGAAAATAGCTTTTGTAACTGTTAAATAATTTGGGATAAATTCAAGAAGAATAAAATGTAGTTAAAACTGATATTGTATTAAAAAAATGATTGTATAAATTACACATTTGCTCTATATGTTGATATAATATTTGAACGTCTAGACACTAGAAAAACATAACGAAATTTTTGTCTTTAATCATTTTACTCTCTCCATTGTCGGTCCCTCATGTCTGAGGATCGTGGTCAGTATCAGGGTTGCATCTGGAGCGGATGATTTGCCTCCACCGGTCTCTGTCCATGGCGTCTCTTAGACCGTGTAAAAATACCGACTAAAACATGTTACATTAGACACTAAAACAAACAGAGAGTTTGTTGTATGTATATCTTTGGTTTTTTCACTTAGAATTAATAGCAATATGTAACGAATTATATCGCTGGGCTAATTAATCAAACGATTAATTAGCCCAACGATATAATTCGTTGCATTATAGCCTAAAACAAGGTTATATATAACCAATTGACAATAGTTATAATACATTTATAAATCAAGTAAGTATTATAAAATTAGGTTCTGTGACAAGATATTCGTGAAATTTCAAACAATACTGCAGTTAATAAAATAACAATTTTCCCACAATTATAAAGCGGATTCTACAGAGATCTTGTCATTTTTCCGCGGCGGTGGCTCCGTATTAATTCAAAGAGAATCAAATAAGATGAGACGGTCCTACAATGGACTCATTAATGCTATTAACCAATCTAATTATTCTTTACTTTCTAAGGAAAAAAGTTTATAGAATTACGAGTGGGGAATTTAAGATTTTGCCTTATTACGAGCGTAATTTTTAACATCATTATACGGATATTATGTTGATTAAAATGTATAAAAATAGACGCTAAGGATGCGAATCTAGGTCAATATAATGCTTACATACATGTAGAGAGAGATATTGCTTAGAATTTTGCTAAACCCATTCATCTTCTGCTTAAAATCTTTTAAACGTTCATGTCGCAGTGAGGGCTTTACCGTATATGTTACTCACATAAATTTAAAAACAACCATTTGTCCTTTTATAAACCATAGATATTATATTCCCATAATTATAATTATTTATTTGAAAAAAATCTTCACATCTGTGACTCTAATACTAGTGACTGAGCGTATCATTATTATAAAATTACAATATTATAACGCCTTCACGCGGCAACTTCTTTCCGTAAAACGGTACTAACTTTCATAATATTTCAATTTTAAATTTGTCTCGGAAAACAGTTTGAGGCCGTTAAACTAAAACATTATACGCGGGATAAATCAGGGAACGCGTCCGTACCAACAAATGTCCCCCGCGACAATACTTTGACATCCATAACCAATTTTATTATTTTTGTCTCTGACATATAGTTTAGGAGATAGTTAAAAGTTTACAGTATGTAATTGGTTAAAACTTCATCATGATGACTATGATGGGGTATATTTAAAAAAGTACTGTGTGAGTAGAAAATAAAATATTTTTAATAAATAAGTTTAGTATTGTTTTAAAGGCGTATTAAAATTTAAAGGTAACGAGTACTTATCAAACAGTTAAATGGAAATTATTTCAAAGGTTTTGACCTTTTTTGATCGGCGAAAAAGTTAGAGATGTAATATACAAGACATTTGTTTTAACTAATATTCATATAAAACATGCTCTACATTTAACCACGCAAAACACATTATTATGTAACAGGGAAAATGCTAGGCTTCACAATATTTATTCAATTATTTTTCAATTTTAATGCAAAATTCAACAGAGAATAAAACCAAAAAAAAATCAGCAGCTCCTAAGCTATACGCGTAAATGATTTGCGAGTAATGGAACAGCCCCCGCCGGGTTTGGGGATAAATAAAGATAAAATATAATAGCTCTTCTGTAATTGGAATATTAATGCTCCCGGACAGACCGACTGATTTAACGCTAGTTTTTACCGTGTGCTATGGCTTATATTTATTGTGCTTTTATAGGAGGATATTAATATTTATTTTAGTGGACTTGAAAGGACGGTAGTGTAGTTTAGGACTGAGGCAAAGAGATGCAGTAAAGAATATAGTGAAGAATATTAAAGATTTTAATAAATATTGTATTTTTATTTCTAGACGTATTTTTACGTCACTAGTAAAACACCAGTAATATGCCAATATATATTGGAGAATAGGGGAAATAGTACCTAACCAATCTCCTGGGTTAAGTTGAATAAGAAAATAAATGATCATTAAATTTAAGAACCTTGAACTTCAATTGAAATAACATGATTTTAGGAAAATTTAATTTCAATCTTATAAATCAATCATCCAGTAGCCACACATTTGTGGGTGCGAGCGAAGAAAGCAGAAAGCGAGCAGCCTGCGAAGCAGTTGCTGTGCGAAGTAGATCGGCCAGTGTGGAATCAGCTGAGGACAATGATAGCATATGTCAATTTCGTCGCCTCTCGCTATGTGGTGAACCGCCTAATAACAACACAAATTCAAGCTATCACTTCTAATACCTAATTATATACAGATTAATCATGATTAACATAAATTCATGTCAATACATACGTCATTCCCGCTAACCCGTTAATGAAAACGTCGACAGGTAAAGTCGCGTGACAGGATTAAGCTATTACAGTTAATTAATCCGAACAAACAGTGTGTTTGCCAACATTTCCGTATTGCGATGTGTAATCGCGTTATTATGTTGTATGAGATTGATTTAAGGTGTTTGTACACGAACGGTTTTTGCTCGAAGCACGACATTTTTGAATGCCTAATGATGTATCGTGACGTAAGTTTGCGGTAAAGGTAAGAGTTGTTAATGGTTTCTTGAATTGATAACAATCATATTGAAAGTGGTATCTATAATACTAAAGTTATTATTCAATTAAGACTAATATGTTTTGACAAGAAACATTTGACAAGAAAAAAAGCTAATTTATTTGCTAAAAAGTTGTCTTAAACTCAATTCTTTAAAATTGGAAATTGATCATGTTTTCATCATATTTCTATTGAATTTAAGTTACGTAATAAATGAAAATTTCCCCCTAGAAACTGAGAAACGTTATCAGTTTATAACAGTGTAGGTAGATAATGATTAGGTTAATTAAATACCAATCCATGTCATTCAGCCATTTATGCCTCACAAACATTCAAATACCGGTAAAAGGCTTCTCATAGCTTCATAGAAAATATATTCGTATACAAATGTCCTAAGAATTGTTCAGCAAAACTTTGGCTATCAAATCACCCTAATACACTAAGTTTACTAGTTAGTTGCTAAAAGTGATGGTTTACCTCACTTCTATAACAAACTTTTAATAAGCTTTTGCGTTGCTTGTGTTTACGATGATATCTAAAATTATTAAGAGAGATTGTTATTGCAGACATCTTGCGCAGGGATGATGATAATCTGTGGTAAAAGGATGACTTGACGACATTGCATGATAAGGTATGAATAGTTTTATTACTGTAGCAGTATTTTGTATCTAGAAGTGTCTCTTAAATTCGTAATATTGAGAGTGGTCTATGAGCATTTTATCACAGTATCCATTTAGTACTTACCGTTTTATACCAATAGAAAATTAACCAAGATACGATGAAAATTTAGTGCAGCAGATTAATAAATTTCATACGACAACACCTTTCAGATTGCAGTATTAAGGTTGAAAGTTCATAGACCACCTAAGACAGAAGAATCCGTCTTTGCAATTTAGATAAATATTCCCAGCCAGCTCAAAAATGTAACAGCGTTCATAAATGGACTTCGCGGGCTCGCTATAAGGACCCTTATTTTATAGAGATGTAAATTTATTCCGAAAAAACAAAGTACAAGATGTTTTACAAGGAAATTCTTTGAGATACAAATCCTGGCCCAGGGCGTTCCGACGAACACTTGTTTTGACACCGACGCTACGAAACTTTACCAATTTATTATGAATAAATAATGAACCGATGTTGGCAATAGAAATGTAAGTTTGTAAGTTTTTACAACGGATTTTAAACAGGAGATTTTCCTAACAGGTCACAGGCAGTCGATCTGCGTAAAGAAAATATAATTATGTGTTAAAAACCAAACGTGATTTACATATTTTTAACAACAGTAAAAATAGGTACCTTAATTGGACAAATTCTAAGTTCCATATAAAATATGAGTGAATAGTGATAAGATGTTTATAGTACCTATTAAAAATAGGTAAATTGAATACGTTAAAGATCCCTTTTTCGTTTCCTGTATTATATGTCCTGTCTATATTCGTGAGAAATTCTCAATAGTATCATGGAAGAAGGAAGTGGGTGGAATAGGAACCCCTCTGCTTCGTTACGTAGAGCTCTTGCAAGTGATTTTTTCTCCGGACATGTCGGATTTTCGGTCCCATTGGACTGTGAGATATATACTGAAGTAGGTATCTGCTAATAGATTGAATAATATAATAAGAACAAACTACTTCAGTTTCTTTAGATTGAATGGACTAGCGCATTCTTTAGTAGGTGTATCATTTGTTGAGCAGTGGATTACTTTTCAGATGAGTTGCCTTGCATTTCAGAAATTATTATTCTATTTAATATGAATCCTTGTCTGTGTGTTTGATTTGTCAGAGACACATATCATCATGCGACTAAAAAGAAGCAAAAGATAAATTATGAATGTATCCTTGCTCTTATTAATATTTTAAATGAAACAACTAATTCAATAAGATATAACTTCATTAAAAAGGCTTCTTTCAAAGTAATTTTCTGTTCATTCCTAATTGATATCTAATGAAGATTTTCCACGAACACCAGGTTCTATAGAACCATAATTTTCGATATTGAAAACGTCAATAAATATACGTCTTTATAACCACCGGCCCACCCAACATCCTTGCGTGACGAGAGATCCATCTGATAAGATGGCCGTACTCTTAATTGGAAATACCGAATGAAATCCGATTAAACCGTGAAACCTTAAAACCAATCATACACAGATATAATAAAGTCCATTATTGATCGCACCGTGAACGCATTGTCTTCGGATTATTGTCGCTTTTGGAAATCGTTAAGGATGCGAAGAGTTATTTTTCTTTGGAGTTCATGTTGATGAGCTTGTGCTTGAGTCATGCTTATGGTGGAAGAGATATCATCATTTTTAACATTACACTTATTTATGGGTTGGAAATACGGGTATGGATTATCATATCGATAGGTAATAATATTCACATACTGTTCACTTAAAAATCTTTGGACAATTTTATGTAAAGGTAGAAAAGTATGACAAATTGTTAGACAAAATATTATGTTTTATTTACTATTGATTGTTTTCATCTTATAGTTTGATAAACCCTTTTACATAACATAATACGGAATACCTACCTACAAACAATAATAAAGCAAATAGAGAGGTTCTCTACTCTGTGTTCTCTACCAATGCGTTAATTGTATTTAATGTTATCTCAAGTCAGTTAATTTTATGCTTGTTGAGTTCTGTCATGAATAAAAACTTTCTTATCAATAAATACAAAATAAATCAACCACCAAATAACATGAAAATATTCCGATAAAAGCATATTTTTATCATTCAATCAAACGCTACAGCTCAAACTATTCTTCCACAAATCGAAAACAATGTATATGAAAGTATTAGACTACAAGCCTCAAAAAAGACCTTAAAAGAAACGCTAAGTGAGTCCTTCAGCAGAACGATTGCTTGCGAGTGGTCGAGTAGCAGTGACTAATGACGTCACTACGTGACATATCTGTGACGTAGCGGGGCTATAGTGTAGCTGTGTGTATGCCCTTATGGAAAGGATGCCTGCTTTTGCTGCGAATTTTACGTAATGACTGAGAATTGTGAATTTTATAGTTTTTTTAAATAGCAAAAAGTACAATGAATTAGTTAGTAGAGTCTCAAATTTTAAGCTAATTGATAATAAACATAATAATAACAACACGCTTTAAAAAAAGATAAACACACTAAATTAATGCATTGACTACGATCCATAATAAAATACAAAGTTTGAATTAAATCTGTTCGTTCAAAGTGAGTCTAAAGGGGTCGGTTTCATACAAACATACAGGTGAATGTAATAATAAAAAAGCGTGATAAAAATATAACTACGAATTGTGTGCCAGGAAATTTCGGTTAAAAATAATTGTTGAATTCAATCTCAAATGGGTAATTGCGATATAACCTACATAGTACATTTGCCCTACAATCTTATTAACACGTAGCCACAGTTAGCACTTTCAAAACTAAAAATTATTTTATAAGAACCAGATTCCCATACCAAAAAATAGCTCCCGAATATAAAGTGAACGCGTTACACCGGCTTTTTGCAAGCTATTTTCGCCTCTAACTGCTGAATGTTACTAATGTCCGCGCTCTATCCACGTCCAATGTGAATTCTAGACATCACTGCTTTTAGTCAGGGGTAGTGAACAGTGGTATGTTATTGAAGAACATATTAACATATATTTTTATAACCCTGCTGAAGTTTGTATCAGATTAATATTAGTATGTGCATTATTGTGTTACTAAAACAAACATCCACACCACAACCGTATAAAGCCTGTAATGTAAAACAAGAGGACTGAAAAATACGCCTCATCATATTTTTTTTCCATTAAGTATTCCTTCAAATGATGTAAACTATATAAAGTGGTAAAGAACTTTTTTTGTACGAATTGGTATTTATACTCAATGCATAATATAAGCTTTTCATTTTATTTCTATTTTCAATAGCCAAAATTTTTAAAATTAAATAACAATAGGTAAGCAAATTTTGTGAGATGGTCGACTGGTCAGAATGTAATCTTATTTGATCCATTAAAAAAAAAAGAAAATATTTTTTGTACGTCATATTAGAAATTGTTATTTACCCCTGCACCTAGCTACTTTCGTATGCAAAGCTGTAATTCGCACCATCAAGCGACTGCAAGCAATTCCTGGGAATAGTTGTAATTATACGTCCAAATAATTTCAATTACTGCATAGACTGCGTATTGCGTCACTTCAGTTGCAGTATTATATAACATTCCATTTAAATATTCTATGTATTGAATAATATTATAAATGTGAAAATGTATTGCTCTTTACATATAAGGTTGGTGAACTACCCTTTTGTTATATGTATAATACATATAACAAAAGGGTAGTTCACAGTTTCAGTTTTCACATTTATAATATTATTTAATAACTAGCGGTCCGCCCCGGCTTCGCCCGTGGTACATATTTACGTTTTCTCTACATAAAAACCATCCTCGTACTTCAAGGAATATAATAAAAAAAGAATTATCGAAATCGGTTCAGCCGTTCTTGAGTTATGCGCTTACCAACACATTTTGCGATTCATTTTTATATATAAGAAGATTATAAAAAAGGCATCCCTAAAACGTTCCTACTCAAATGCGTCGAATTCAATTTTGTTCCTAATTCCTAATGTATAGTTTCCATAAAATTGATGGGTATCTTTTATCCTCGTATCAAATAGCCATAAACTTCAAGTTCGTGTCGTAAACCGATACCAATAAAATGGACTTTGACATTCAACACACTTTATTTGCGATCCCAAAAAAAACGAAATAGTTTCATTAAATTCTTAACAAACTTGTAAACTCTTAGCTATAAGTATAAACGTTCCTCGAATACCCTGCTCGGTGTTTACGAGTAAGCTCTCATGAAAAACTACCCAAGAGCGACGGTTATTTTCAACGTTCCTTACTACCACCCATTTGTAACACGCGTGCTCAAATTTCGCGAATACACCACATACAAAACCCACACTTACCACCCTCACAATAAAGCTCACTTTGAAATAAAACCATTTATCTTTAAGTATGAAAATATGGGTGTCGCGTGTAAATATGTTGGCAAATGAGGCAGCGTGATGAAGGTGTTTTACCTTCGGGTTTCTTGTTCAAGTTTATGATACGAAGAAAACCAGATTTTTACGATGCCTTTAATCTGCTTAAAAGTCCTTGTGAAGATTTTCTTGTATGCGTTGCATAGCTCAAAGCTTTGTAAATCTGAGGATAGTGTGAGATTGCATACATGTCTTTTACAATTCTTGCCACATTAACGGACTCACTGCTGTAATAATATAAGAAAACAAGAACTATAATGCACGAGCATAAAATAATATGTGGAATTTATACTTCACAAGAATAATTTAGAAATGTACTATCCGAATATTTGTTTGAAACAAATATTTCCTAAGTAAATGCTTAGAACGGTGAAGTTAAAAACATAGAAAAATTACAATTCAAGTGATGATTTTAAATTCAAACAGACAGACGCTTAAAAATTCAGTTAAAAGTTTATTCCATTTAAATTCTATTTATATTCAAAACACGTTTGACTGCGAATTCGTTTTTCAAGTATTGCAGCGTTTTCCAAAGACATTGTATCGTTATCTTACTAAGCGGGTGTTTATGCTAATAGCGCGTTCCCTTTGAGATTCATTCAGTCAATTTATGACCTGGCTGCTTAACTGAAGGGTTTTACCGTGATTAGGCCCTTTAGTGATGTGCTGGTTCGATGAAATTTGTTTTGAAGACGTATAATATGTAATCGAGTTTAGAGGAGAGATAAAAAATTATGTAGAGGCGTTTTTAGTAGTGATGTCTGTCGATGAAAAACACAAATAGTTCAGGTATTAGCTTAACAGACAACAGTTGACAGTGAAACAGTTTATTATCATTATAAAATTCAAAAAGCATGTGTCGAATCCTTGGAATACGATGTTAAATCGTCGTGCAGGAATCCATAATATTATGAAATGATTTTACGAATCTATTTATAGTACTTAGTTACAATAATTCTTCGATCTTATAAATTTATAGGAAATACAAATATATCTTTTAAGCGTGTTTAAAGAGCTCTTCATATTATAATATGAGGTTCTTCTTACATTTTGGAGATGAGTACGATATGAAAAACTTAACGTTTACATCCAGATTTTACGAGCATCCTAGTCGTAAAGTATTATGTTTCAACAAAGGATTTTCCTTACAAAAGTGAGCAAGAAGCACATCACTAGAGCCCCCTGTTTGTTTGTGGTCTTAATTAGATTTGGGGCGTCTTGCAGGTGATGGTACGCTATTTTGTAATTATGGTCGAGTGCTGTTGTTGCTAGCAAAGTCCGTATTAACGGTTGGTTATGGTGTTTGGATGTAGGTTTAGTGTTTTTAGATTAAGAATATGTTAGGTATTGTATCGTTTAATTGTTTCTTAAAAATTAGGGGATGTGTTGCGTTACAAGAAAATATATTGGAATGGTTATCATATTATGTTTGATTAACATCACCAAAAATTTCATAAATATCAATTCTGTTGTGGATAATATTTACAAACACACTAGTGAATCAATCAAATCTCGTAAGCCATTATAGAGACAATTTAATTTAAATCTCTGTATTTTTGTCATACATTAGGAAAAGTACAGAATATTTGCTTTATTTTATATAGAACATTTTATATAGAACATTTTCTACAAAATACGAACTATCAACATTCAATCAATACTCATTGAATTGAAGCAATTAACAAAAGAATCCACGTTATAGCTACTGATAACTGGAAGGCAATCTGAAGGAAAGGAAGGAATGTTTGCATTCAAGCATCCTCCAGTTAATTGAGCTAGTATGAATTTTTCAATTCATTTCAAGTCAAGATTTGTTACGATTTCTCGGAGTCCAGAGAGAGCACGGTCCGATCAATTAGTTCGAGATATGGATAGATATTGGCTTATTGCACTTACAAATTTTTAATAAGGCTCTCGTACATTACGTAAGCATTAGATTAGAACAGCTGATTGGATAACAACATAAATATAACAAATCTGTATATAATAAGCACAGATAATAACATAAAATAATAGTAATATGTATCGTATAATTTATGTAAAGTCGCCTTAGACTATTTCTAAATAAAGAATATTTCCAACAAATACCTACTCAAACATTCTGCCTGTGACTTTATTTGCTGTACCTAGTATTCGAAATTTCGTTGAATAATATAGAATAGAAACAGAGGTAAAAAATAATTTATACTGCAGTCTTGAAGTCATATTCAGGTTTACCGATTAGATTGAAAAAGAATTTTATGAAGAGCTGAACCTGATTAAAAAATACAATAAATCCCCTTTCCATTACGTACTATCTGGATGAACGTTAAGAAACCAAACTGAAGTCCACAAAAGTGTTCAACGAACGGGCACCAAGTTTTAACTGGCAGCTACTTTTAAATTACATTTCCAAGCGCTACAATTCAGGGCTTATCAAAGATTGGAACCCATTGAAACGTACACAAGAGCAAAACCTCGTAAGTGAATTACACAGACCTCGGGCGCTTTCCCTGTTTACCTTTCGAGCCGATAGTATTCAAGCGTGAAACACCTGTCGAAAAAACGTGTTCTGATAACAATACTCGAACGTATTGCAGAGATTGGGCACGCGGCGGTCTTGGCGCCCAAAGTGTCAGGCGTGGGGGCTGCGACCAGTCTAACCTGACCCGCCGCCCCGTACACGAGACAAATCAAATGATTCACTTACGCTGGTCCCGTCCCCCGACACTTGAAGGTCCTTCAAGTTCATTATTCTAATTGCTTTTTCATACGTTCAATCGCTTTACTCTTTTCGAGGACCATCAAGTATTGCGAGCATTATGGGCGGAAATTAAATTCTTCCTTTGGCGTGTTTTGATGAGATTAAGTTGCGCCCTGTATTTTTTATTGTACGCTCAATTTAGTTTTCTTGTTTATCTTGTTTTCTCTTATTAGAGGGAAATAATGAAGCGGTGCTTGGGAGACTCTTCTGGAAAGTAATGAGCACTGTTAATAATATGTAAAGTATTATCATCTAGTGTAATATAAATATCGGTCTTAACTAAAATATGGACGGCGGTATTTAAGTTCAAGCTTCGAGAATGCCTCAATAGAATTTATGAAAGCTTTAAAACTTTAACATTCTTCATCTGTATAGAAAGAAAGATCAATAATAGGTTTATTATTTAATTAAAAAAAACAGAATGCTATCGCGATAGTTATAAGATAATTAATGTATATTATCACATTTATATGTATAGGTATCGAACTATAGTTCTAATAACGTCTATTCATAAAAATCCTTTTAGCAATAGAAATGGTTTCATTAATAAACGAATCAATTTATCTAATAAAGTAAAAGCTCTAATTCCAGCCCAATGGCCAATTACAGAGTTAACGATAAGGATTTAACTTTTTATGAGTAGGTTTACCCACTGTGCAACAAATATCACTGTTATATCACTTCTTTTAGATAATATCTATTTTGCTATATAAAATAATAGTTTTCGTTTATTAAAAAAACAATTTTTAATCTAATGAGATTATAGCGAGAATTACCTTATAGCGAGGAAGTAAAATTGTGGCGAATGCTTGCTTTGTATTTGAATCTACTATTTTAGGAAACAATCAATGTCAATAATATCATATGTACTTAATATAAAAACAAAATAAACAATATTGTCTTTAATTTGAACTGAAATAGTACTGTTATAATTTAGTCAATAAGAATCCTGCGGTAAATGTTATTTACAGTATTCAAAATCTTAAGATGATATAAATACATAGAAAGTAAAAACAACGAATATCAATCATCTTCGTCATTATATTTTGTTTTATTCTATTGGAGGATAGAAACTAACCACATATCTCGATATCGACTCATACAGTGTGTATGACGTTTATGATACACAAACATTTCGCACCTAGCACCAGTGTGGGAGCTTTTAGCGGGAATATAAAATTTATAACGTAATTTCGTTACACTGTGTTTAGAAATGAATACTATAATTGTTATTAGAAACTGGTGGACGTATTTAATGCAATTATACGATACATTTTATTAGAAATACGTGGTAAATAGTAATACTCTTTACGATAAGCCCCATAATATAGGCCTAGATGATCATATATTTTAATTTTCTGGCGACCTTCTTATAGCCAGATTTTTGTTAAAATGGCAAATAATATCATTTTAATTATAAACGAC
This sequence comes from Colias eurytheme, assembly GCA_907164685.1. NCBI lineage: Eukaryota > Metazoa > Arthropoda > Insecta > Lepidoptera > Pieridae > Colias > Colias eurytheme. The sequence continues at coordinate 28,796 of CAJQZN010042821.1, forward strand.
GGCTTCTCACGCACTTATTAAGCTACATACTAATCACTAATGAGTTTTTCTTTCTTTCTTCCAGTAAAAGTGAAAGAGGCAGAACTGAATAAATGAATCCTCGTCAATTTTTATACGGCGAATTGATTTACCCCGTAGCGTGGCCCAATTTGCGTCGCTGCCATTCAAAAGTCACCGCAATGCACTTGCATCCGCAAATAAATAAGGACGTGTTTCCCCAGCAGCCAGTTTGTCGTATTGCAGTTGCTTCTGTTGAAATAATTCAGTGGTGGCCGAGTTGGCTCCTCGCCAGCGTTATATCAATGTAACAGCCTACATTCAGCCGTTTTACAATCCTTGCTGGGCTTATACAATTTTCATCGCGTCGTAAAATGCTTGTAGTTGTTTTAGAGTATGGAATAGCAGTAACGAAGGGTTGTATTACAGTACGGCTTAGGAATTATTCTGGTTCAATCTTTTGTTATTATTGTATTAGGAACGCGAACATAATAATTGTAACAGCTTCTGTTTGGTGCCTATTCGTGAACAAGCATGATATAATTAAAAAAATATAGAGTTAATATAGAGTAGATATTATATTATATAGAGTAGTTATCAGATGTTTTATTTTAGACAATAGAGAGTTTTTCTAAAAAAATACAAGTAGAGAATCTACAAATTATGTCCAATCTTAAAATTAAATTGATTTACAATCAATATTCTAGTTTCTTATATTAGGCATTGTCATAACTTTACATTCAAATGAAAAAGAGGCATTACAGCTCTTTCATGGCATGAAATTTTGATCCTCCTTTAAACGCGCTGTCATACCGTAGCATTGAAAAATCCCCCTCAATAAAGGTCTGAAATCACGGCACACGCGACGAACCGCGGCTCCAATAATTCGAACCCTTCGTCCCCGCTTCATAGCCCCGTAAGCTGAACACTTATTATCTACCCATCTAGCATATTGTGCGTTTCAGCTGGTTACATGGTAAGAAGGTATACGGTGAAGAGGTTGGGAATGTACCGCTGGTATGTGGATTAACTTATGAATATAATGCCCTGCAGAAGAGTAAATAAGATAATGATAAACGAAAATTCTGCTAGTATAATTAAGCAAATTTCTAATAATGACAGAAAAAATACATTTGAACGATCTGGTACCTTGAAAATTAAAGATACAATAATAAATACAGTCTTCACCATCATAACATTGATCGTTCGTGTAATTTTAAGGATACATACTTGCAGGTTTGGAATAGTTATATCATTTTGCACATAATAGTTATATTGGGGATAATCAAAGTAATCATTCTATGTGGTTGCACTATTTCGTTTTTATGTTTTCAAAACAGTTCTTACTATATTTTTAGAAACGATCAATAATTATTCACTTAAACATGGAATAAAAATCATAAACGCTTTCTCAAGCGAGTGAGTTTTCGTAACAAGTCCATGTAATTTTTAGCTACACGTAACGTAACTCGTAGCGATTCAAAACCGAACACAGAACCGTACATTACAAAAGGTTCTGTCTGCAATAAAATTTGCATAACTACGCGCCGTTCCACAATGCAGTCTTATTAAATTTCCACCCCAGTCATTAACGGTTTGTTCTTAACCTTATACATATAATCATAAATCATAAGGTATCAAGGAATGCCCGCTGACTTTTATAGCGTGCTCAAGACGTTGGTAATCCGGGATTCGATAACAGGGCTTATGGATAAGCTTTTGTTTATAGCACTTGTGTTACGTAATTTAGTTATTAATGTCAGATTACGTGTAATTGATAAGGATCATGATGTAATTTTTCGGTTTTATGAGGTTGTGTTATTTGAAGTAATAGGTGTTTAATATTGGTTTGTTGATAATGAAAATTTAGAGAGAACTATTATTTTGTTCTTATAGTATTTTGGTATTAAAAGTTCAATTAAATTTAGACTTTAGATATAAATTTTTACTCTTACAAAGTTTCATATCGAAATATAATATTTCATTATAAAAACATTTTTGAAAACATCGTTGTTTTAAAGAACTTAAATTAGAGCCTAATTTGAAAGGTCCAATTAAGAGGAAGGAAACATCAAAATTCACTTAAGTTTCAAGAAGATTTCATTAAGCTTAAGATATAA